>VZTL01059137.1:29693-56681 GCA_013400535.1 Scopus umbretta | reverse complement strand
AAAAAAAAAAAGAGAGAGGAAAACCCCTCCAAAACCAAAATTATGCTAAATTAAAGCCACTTTAGAAATTAGTCTGTATTCTCATAAAGTCTGTTTCACATCCACAGATCCCATGGAAATTCCCTCTTAAGGAAAGAGCCCCTTTCCTACTTACTTACTGACTTCCTCTCGGATAACATTGCCGCTGCTCTCTGCATTCTAACATTTTCCTAGCACCTCCTGGGGAATCCAGGATCCTCCCATACATTTCTCTTACGGAAACACATCCATAATCCACGTCAGCCATGGTGGGATGAGAAAGTTTCCTGGTCCTAACTGTCCTGCCTGGAGCATCTTGCTGATGATTTAAAATAAGCAAAGTGCCAATTACACCATTCAAACTCAAAACAGCACAACTGACCGTAGCTTCTCAGCAAAGTGGTTCTGCCATTTACTGCAAGAGGAGCTTGACTGAACTTTCAGCACATTTCCCCTACCACAAGGCTATCTGTGAGGTCTTTGGGTGATGGAAAGGTTTGAACCTTAAAAAGTGCTCACAGGTCATTTGAAGAATACTTAGTAACAACATTCTTTGCTTGCTATTAGAGTGAAATAGCCAAAAAATGCCAATTGTCTCGGTGAAACACAACCCAAACAACACTTTCTCCTCCCTGCCTTCATGATGTTTACAAGACTCTCTCCTCTGTCTTTTTAATTTTGTGTGTCTTTCCAACTCTGTGGTTCAAGCCCAACTCAGCACAGGAGAGGAATCTTCATACTCTGGTATCTCCTAAGTACCCAAATACTATATTTACAGGAATTCAGCAAGGTCTTTCCTGGCTGAGTTCCCCTCACTGGCTGATGGTTTCAGGCCAGGTCTGCAGTGGGTCTCAGCCAGTGCATCTTCGCTGACTTTAACAGAGCTTCACTAAATTACTTGAGACAAATCTTAGGCTTCTTATTTAAACAAAGCTCCAAATTGCTTGAGGACATCATAATCACAGAGTGGAAAAGATGCATTCGCCTATTAATTTACTTTCTTTAAGATCAAAATATTAAATGTCATCTCAGCTCTGAGACTTCCAGGACTCAATGGATTGCATTATGCAACCAGACTTTTTGGTCAGAGGATGAGATACTCCTGTTTTCAGGAACTTTTTCCATTTTGACTTCTCGTAGCCAAAAGGACAAGGTTTAGTGTATCTATCAAAGCTCATTGTAGATGAACTCTGTTAACAGATCTGTTAAAAGAAATTAGTACCGCTAGCTCCCTCCACTAGTTTTGGCCAACAGCTTTCTGTCTTCAAGATTTATTCCTAAATTTTCCTTTCCAAGCTGGGTTTTTTGGGGTTGGTTTTTTTTTTTTGGTGGACCATTTCTATAGTGCTTTTATGTATGTCCACGTCAACTCCATTTCTGCCTTAGTCCTCTCCTTTTGTCCTCTTGTCATCATCTTCTCAGTGAATAGCCCTCCCATGTCTATTTACCTGCATTTCTTGCAGGTTTCTTAACATCCAGGCCCCGTATTTATGACCACTGCCACTAGGTTTGGTCATTGGGTTACTAAGTTCAATCATCCCTTAATTTATTTTTCCAGGGAAAAAGTAGATTAAAAAATGTTTCTTTCAAAACGTAATCTCACAACAGTCTAGCATGCGCTTGGTGCCTTCCCAGGTTACCTACCTGGTTCCCCAATACGGAAAGGCTGCTATGCCTAAAATTGAAGGGTAATGGTTTCGTATTTAAAGAATTATCAACAGCAGCGTCACTAAGAGTGCCTTGACACAGAAGACAGCAAAGCTAATTCAATATGGAGAGAACTTTGTTGATTGAAAAACAAAGAAATACATCATTTCATTACCTGATCATATAAAATCATTAGCAGTAAAAGGACAGCAAGGAGAGAAAAACCAAGTGCTGAATCATGAAAAGAGTCAGCAGATCAAGGTCTTTCTTCTAAAAAATCTTTAGCAGGGGAAAGAAGGAACACTGGATATTATTTCCAATTATTTCTCAAATTGGCACAGAGAAAGGAAAATAAAAAATACACACACACACACAAAAAAAAAATCCCTGACTTGGTGCTACTGGAGTTTGTAGCTGGAAGGAAAGTCCTTGCTTATATTGAAGTAAAGTTCTGAAAATAAGCAAAGAACAGATTTATTGATTTTTGGTGAAGTCTGGGTGTAAAAAAGAGAAAGAATAAAGAAGTGCTCTTTGCCCGCTATGTCCAAATGACATCCCCAGTGGCCTTCTTAATGGTGGGGGAGGGGAGGGGGCAGGTGCCTACCCCGGCACATGGACACAACTGCCCTTAGGCTAGGGCTAATGGTATTGGCTGAGCCTGCTGTAAGCCTCTCTTTTCTAATAGCCAACTTTCTCTGTGCGAGAAGACAGACAGATATTGATTGGTCCAAATGCCCTTGAGTTGACAACATCTGAAATGAAAATCCACAAGGCTAGCACAAACTTTCTGCAAGTTCAATTTCTGGAATCTGATTATGAAGCTGGACTGCAAAACCGTTCAGACATGTAAAAGGCCTCCTTTTGTCGCTGGCTTTATACGTGTAATTATCGGGAGGTAAGCGACTTCGTCAGATTTGCTAGACAAATGGCAATTTTAAGAGGCAATTTAAGGGTAATAGCGTTTTGATTAAAGGAAGAAAGCAAGCCGTCTCCATCGTGAAGTTTAACGACAAAGGATCTAATTCGCAAAGACACAGGTCACATTTCCTAGCTCTAAGCAATAATTAGATATAAATAAATAAAATATGCATTCTCTTTTCATCTGCTGCTACAAGGGATGCTTTCAAAAGTTACTGAATGGGGTTAGAGAAAGCTATACAATTTAAAGACTTCACCTTTCGAGGAAGTTACTTCATCCACGCAAAGTCTAAGGTTCAAACTAACGTTGACTACCAGCAAGTCTGTTTTTATTTTCTAATGACTTTGTTTTCCAGAATTAAAAGATTGAAACTACAGTTTGCAAATGTTAAGGATGGGGAATGGAGAAAGCTGGAGGAGTTTATTTGTACCTTATTAAGCATTCTTTTTTTTTTTTTTTATTCTACAAATTCCTCCTAAATCAATACATTGACTACTGTATAAACCTTAAACAAAGCATTATTAAAGTGGAAGCAGTGTTCCTGTCTTAGTGGGTTATTCAGAAGCATAAAAGATACACTCCTAAGAATCAGTCTCATGCCAGGTAAAGTACAGCTGGAATACACATTAAATTTATTCAGTCATTGATTTGTAATGTTGATCCTCCATGGCTTCATGTTTCTTTTCTCATTAATCTTAGTTAACCCTCTCAAAACAACGCCAACATTGTCGTTTGATGTATTGAAGATCCAACATGCAGAAGATGCTGCTTTCTAGGCTGTGATTCCTGCCATCAGCAGGGCTAAAGTCACAGACCAGGGAATCTTGTTTGCTTGATTTTGTGTTAAAAATGAAAAAGAAAGTTTTCTCTCAGAGGGAGAAACAAAGAAAGAAAGATGCTGTCCTAAGACAGGGCATCTGAATGATTTGGCTGCAGATTATTAATAGACCTGCTGGAGGTCTCCTATGGGGCAAGGAGCAAACTGTTGTAGTGTTTCCGCTAATAAAGAATCAGTTCCAGAAGAAAGTCACTGCAGAGGAAGGCAGAAAGCTGCAAAGAACACTCCTAATTTAGAAATTAAGATCTCTGCCTATAAAGTGTCATTAACTATTTTAATTTGTGGTTCTTATTAAAGTATTTCCATCTTCTACCTGCAACTCCTTCCTACCCACCAGGTATTGGTGCTTTTGTAGAGCAGCTGGTTGAAGAGGAAGAGGAGAGGTCATTTTCTGAGGAACCAACAGCAAATATGCACAAGTATGCAGACGTGCAGAAGCCTCAGGCATCTACCACCCTGCAGGAGGTGGCACTCGTCATTAAAACCCTGTCCTTTCCCATGGGAATGATTTCGGCTTAACCCATCATTCCTGTGGAATTCACATTGGGCACGCAGAAGCTGAACTGTGGTGATTACTAACCATTTCTGAAAATCTTGCCTGATCTTTTTTCGGCGAGTAAGGGTGACAATATACTTATCATCATGTGTCATGACACATGTGACAAATATCAGCTGTTTAGACTAAACATCTCTCGCTGCAAAACCATAACTGGGTTCATAATCCTTCCCAAGAATACAAGTGCTTTTGTTATGGATCAGCTCTATGGCCTTTGATTTTAGCATCCATCTTTCTTTAAAATCCATCTGTCTTTTAACTATCATGTCCAGACTTCCCCATCTGACTTTATAATGAGCTTTGAATCCCAAAAATATATTATCAATATAGGACAAAAATGAAAAAAACCTCCCAAGCTTCCATTTTGCCTGTAATTATTTACAGACTGTAGGAGATCAAGACACAGATGAAGAATGGACATCCCCTTTCATATCCATAGAAGCTATATTCAGCATCACGAGGGAAATGTTTTAGCTGAAGATAGACTATGAAGTAAACATTAGCAGCAAATGTGAGTCTTGTTTTGGGTAAATCCATCCCTTGAAACTGTTTCTTCCTTCACTACCAAACAGTCTTTCTAATCTTTTGTCTTTTCAAATAGCTGTGATAATATTAAAACCATGCTTCACAGCAAACAGCATTTCTGGGATTTTCCTAAGAGATGTGGCTTTGGATAAGAAAGTGCAATTGAGTTAAAGCAGTAGGAGAGCCTGGAGTCAGTGGGGTTTGTTGTGATCAGTTGACCACTTCCCAGTAGGCATCTCTGCAGTCGCTGAGAATTACTAAACACTATTTCAAGGAATATAGGTAATTCAGTCAACCAAAAAACCAAACAAAATAACCCCAGCATAAAATACTTTTTGAAAAACCCTACTGGCATCTGAAAAGTAGAAATCTGCCGAGCCTGCTTTGAATCATACCTGGTGTACTTGGCTAGGTGAAAATCAGATGGGCAAAATTTCTTCATGTGCACGTGGATTAGTAAACAAATACTTCAGCAACCACTGAAACGTTTTTGAGATAGAGAAATGACAAAGCTGGCTTGTTTTCCCCAATACTGAGAACATATCACACCTTTCATGCAAGTATGTGACAACACATTAGAGAGTAAGCAAGAATGCACTATTTGATATGACAATTCAGAGAAGACATTACAACTGAAGAGCTTCCTTGTTGTCAGATAAAAGCATGTCAGGTTTGCCCTGAGCCAGGTATGGCTCTCTGTGGCCTGGCCATGATTTTTGCTGGAGTGCCTAGAAAAAAACTTGTAATCCCTGTCATATTTTCTCATAGTTTTTCATGGTGAATTGAAGCTGGCTGATAACAGCCAGGACAAACAGCTGAGGAGCATTCGGGTACAGCTCATGCAATTCTCAGGCTATTGTCTTTTCACTGAAAGTTCCTGATCTATCATCAAAAAAAATCTGTAAGAAATTCTCAGCAGGACTTTCATAGCCACTATTGACAAGTAAATACATGTATGTCCATACAGATGTCGCACGCATTTCTAAAATACCCGGGCATGCAAAAATTGAATGAACAATATCTGTTTGTATTTTATCATTATTGCACATCTAAAGACAATACTCTGCTACCTCTATAAAGAATGATAGGACAGGCAGGCTGGAGTAGCTGCAGGGGATCCTATGCCTGTTGACTGCCAAAGCTGCTTACTACTTAACAACTGATCAACTGGCCCCCAAGGCAACAGCTTAACAAGCCCCAGTAGAAGTGGACTCAAGATTTCTTCCTCAGCAAAGAAAATGAAACCATTTACCAGGTATGACCAATATCTAGAAACCAAGCGCAGCAGCACCAACGCCACTTCAGCTCCCCAGCTCTTTAGAAAGAGCAAGATATTTTTAGTTTGAATTCCTAAAGTCGAGCACAGCTTACTAATCTTGCAGTAAGAGGGTGGAGCGTGGTCTGGGGCTGCTTTGCAGAGACAGAGCTTGGCTTGCTGCGCCTTGCACACTTACTGCCTCCAACACCGCCGGGGAGAAGGGATGCTCGTGGGCACTCCGGGGCAATGCCACGTCGTACGTGTCTGTGTGAGAGAGGGAGAGAAGGCGAGGGAGAAAGAGAGAGCTTCAGTACCGAAATGCAGCAATTCCTCTGGGGTGAGATGTGGCAGCTGTTTACCAGCACAAAGCAATTCTGTACAGCAGTTTCGGAGAGGAAATGAAGAATACTGTACTCGCCTGAAACTACAGGGGGGATTTTAGGGAGGCAGAATTTAATTACCCAAGCTGGAATTTGGCCAGGACACCAGGGCTCACACCTCTGCTCTCGTGAAAAGTGCCAAGGGGTCTTTAATAGTAACAAACGGTCAAGATTTTGGGTTAGTGTTTCACCTGAACGGCAACGCCGTCAATAACATTTCGCTCCTTAACAGCGTGCTAACAAAACTTTATCCAAAAGTCCTTGGTTTTGCAGTGGAGTTACCATGAAGAACAGCTTTTCTTATGAAGTTTCTCTCTATCTCAGGATCATCTAGAAAAAGCTGCCTTGTAACACGTCTTCAGGTCCACTGCAGGAAATGAAAGGAATATTTGCCATTTTCAGGCGGGGTAGACCATGGAGACTGCCACCTAATATATCCAGATTAGCTGAATCAGCTCCATAACCTACCAACGGCCTGACACATTTCCTAAAGCATCCATAGTCTAGTTATTCCATCCCTCGAGTCAGCACTGTTCTTCTTAGGAGATTTTTGTTTTGGTTTTTTTTTAGCAATTTTTTCAGAAGGAAACTTGAAGCTAGAGGGAGGGTTGGCATTTTTCAATTTGTTTCTGTGACTTGCTTTTTTATAGTTTTAATCCTGCAGCCATCAGGAGAGGTGTGAAGAAAACCTGCAAGCACAAACCTTATTTGAAAATTGGAACAACCTGTTGACAACTCACCTTCCTGCACACAGATTTATTAGCATATGTTACTTGGTGTATTTAGTGGGGTGTCTTACTTGCATGACTGGGTAAGCGTTCTCCACTTCAAATTTCTCCTCTGTTTTTACTTCCGCCATTTCTTCCTTAGCCATATTCTCCAAATTAAGCTTGCAGATTTTTGAATGTTGTTTGATTCATGCCTCCAACTCTTCATTTCTAGATCATTACTCATCTTCTCCCTTTATGAATATACTAAAGAACTTGACAGTAATGAGGCTGCAGATTGCTGAAACTACCCTGTATTATGTTAACCAGTAAGCGTCACATCATTTCTTTGTATTTTCTACTTGTAATAGACCCTTTATGCTTAGATTGGAACAAGAACTGTTTTCTGCTCAGTGCCCTCTGTAGAAGAGCTCATAAGTATTTTTCTAATGACCAAATTACTACTATTAATGAACAGGATATCAACTCTGGAATCCTACGAAGTATCCAGATACTCTGCCATTTGCATAAGTTTCTTGGAAAAAGTGAGCGTTCAAAAACCCTGGCTAACTTTAAAATGTTTGTGACAACTTCTAAGAAGGTCAGAGTCCTCAAGAAGAGGAAACCTTATAACCCTGAGACGCTACATTTTTGGAAGAGCTGTGTGAGACCTTCAGAGGCAGCTTTGGGGTTTACCAGCAAGCTCCAGCTTTTCTCAGGCATGCTCTAGCATATACATTCTAACCAAGTTTGCAAATGCTAAGCTGTCATACATTACAGCACTCTCCATCTGTAGAGGGAAGTAAGGGGCGTCTTAAGGACCCATGTCAATGGGGTCCAATAAGTAGAAACTGAGCATCAAAGTGAGAAAGTCGTATGATGTCGTAGCCAGTATCACATTAAATACGTGAGAAAATAGATGACATGTCATGCACACATGGCATGATCTCAGTGAAATAACCTAAGTACAAAAGAAAGGAACAAAACGGTGTAGATCTACTCAACAAGAATATAAACATAAACTTTATCTCGAAATTCTAGGCATGACTGCTTTTGCGATGCGGCAACAGTATGTGAAATGTGAGTTCCATGTCTGCCAGCACCAAGAGGATTTCAATATCACAAGTCCTAATGATTTCTATTGCCTCATTGTAGCATCCTCTGAAAGAAAACACAGCACTGGATCAATGTAGTCATTGACTGACTCAGTGTATGGATAACTGATGCACATTAATACAGTCTACATTCAACTGGAGTGGTCCTCAGAATTACAACTAAAGGTATAATGATGCAATCTCCACTTTAACCTGAGCAATAGCTGCATTGACTTTTCCAGCTCTGTTTTCAAGTAGACACTGCTAGCTTCATTGCAAGGCAGTGTTGCAAGCCCCCAAGCAACCTCTCGATAAAGAGTGGAGTATCATTAGGTGAATTAACCCTCAAACACAACTCATCGTACATCTTCACCATTTAAGAGTACTTTGCACTTCTAAAGCATCTCTGTAGATTATACTGACCTATAGGTGCTTTATATATGCTCTTAAAAACCTCACAGGAGACGGTGAGAGATAAGAATCAATATTCTCATTTTATAGATGAGCAACCAGATTAAACAACATACCAAAGGCTACACAAATTTTTGTACCATGTGTTCATAAACTGGAATCCTGTTCCATTGCTGGGATGCATATAAGATTTTCTCCTAAACTATAAAACTCATCTTTCTCTCAACCACAGTGAACTTGCCTTGTAGCGTATAACTATTCTGCAACTTTACAGCTCCCTTTTTTTTCATCTGTTTGTTTGTTTTACTGACCCAGTATCACCTCTGTAACACAGAAACCCAGACAAACCATCAAGTCCTGCTTTCTGACATAGCAGAGCAAGGGGATTAGAGAATAGCTGTTCAGCCTGTAAAATTAAATTACATATACTGTACATGCCATACCCCATTTTACGTGCCGCAGAAGAGATCTTGTCAGTGCAGGTGAGGTCTGAACTGGGTCCTAGGTGTTACACTGTTTATTTCAATGGAAAAGTGACCAGAAGGAGGAAATCCCTATGACCAATAAAATTAACACCGTTGTTCACTGGTATCCAGAGGCCAATGGCAAGCCATAGGTTTTAGATGTTCTGAGGGATGAATACCTAGCCACCAATAATTCCTCCAGCCAAGATAACTATTCAAAGAAAACAAAAACAGCGTCCCAAATATAAGCTTTAAAAGAAATGAAGCCCGACATATCTTCTTTCCAAGTGTTCATCTTAAATTTTGATTAGTTCAGTGTTTGGTCCATTTTTTTTTATTATTTTTTTTTGTTCACAGAAAAACGAGCAAAAGATGAGTCTGTGCCAGGGGACAGAAGAAGAGAAATTAAAGAGAAATAAGAGGAAAGTTACCGAGAGAGTTTAACATTTCAGGATCCAGAATTTCAGAAAACAAATTGTTCTTCAGTGTGATTAAGTTGCATTTTCGGATGTTAGTTTGATGCATTTCAACAGAAAAACTTCCTGTCTAATTAATTGAGAGAGTAAATTAGCAGGGTAATGTGAAACATGATTACCCATAGTAAAATAACTAAAAGAAATAAGTTGTAGAATTTATTTGATATATATCTTCTATATTGATTGGTGATGTCAGTTAGAAAATAAAGAGGTAAATGCCTCAAAATAATGTTAACCTTTGAATATTTGAAAAATTCTTTTGAATACTTTGAAAAAACTTTTTTTTTTCTTTGTTTTCCTTTATGGAAACTGGCAATTCTAATTTCACCACTAGAAAACAGATCAATTTTGAGAGCTATTTCTACCACTTAGTTTATTCAGCATGGACTAGTTCTAAATTTAAGGCAGAGAGACCACTACTTTTCTGATGCCACACAAAATCTACCAAATTTAAGCAAGAATATAAGACATAAATGTCACTTTTTAGAAAGTAAAAAAAACCCCAACTTTTCCTGTGTTAACTTATTTAGCATACAGTCATCACAACTCTGTGGGGAATCATGTTTTCACGTAGGTACTCTTAGCCTGAGATTTATCAAGTAACAGTATACACACGGTGCAAACTTCAGCCCCATTATTCCTTCTAAGGAATGCTGAGAAATAATTTATTATGATCTCAGCTATAAAAGCTTTTATTTTCTACTTGAAAGCCCTTAATTTTCTACTTGATGTAATTTCAGAAGTTCTCCATAACCGTTTCCCAGTTACTAGCAACTCTCGAATGAGACAAAGTGCTATCACAAATATAATTGTGGTATCTACAGGGCCAAAATACAGCTAAAAAGCATACATTTAAAATTCAGTATCTAACCATTTATAGATAAGCTTGAATGTTTCCTGCTGTATCGTCCTTCACATTGAAAAAATTCCAAAATACCTGTTGTTATGTAGACTAGACAGATGTTAGATATGTTGAAAACTTTTTGAAGATTTTAATTCTAGCTACTAAATAAAAGTTCATGAATATTTTCGTGTCTAGGGCTACCAACAATTTTTCTTTCCCAGTGAAAGAATTTCGCTTAACATCATGGGTCAATCAAGTGTTTTAGTCTCAGGAGAAAGTGGAAGAAATCACTTGAAAATGGCTGGAAAAAATCTTAGTTCCAGAAGGAGTTTTGAAAAGGTGGACTCAAGGTCAGTAAAGTGCTAAACGCTGTTCCCGACTCTCTCCAATCCCTTGGTGCTCCAGTTCATACAGCAAGTTGATTAGAACAAGCAGAGCTGACTGCCTTAAAGATGCCTTGTAATTGGCCACAGTGCATCTGTTAGACTTGTAAAAATAAGGTATATTTTATGGAAAGCCAAGGCATACTTATTTATGCATCTTAGAAGATGAAGAACAGATGCCCAGTGCCTTAAAAGATATAAATACATATGCTGTGATTTAAGCCATAAAGATGCATAAACACATATTTTTTTTTAAATAATTCTCAATTTCCTTTAAAGATCTGAAGAGCAGTGCAACTTTTATGCCTAATTGAAAAAGATAGCAGCCTTTATACGACAAAACTATTTTTCAGAACAGAACTCAACCATGCAGCAGAAGCATTTCCAAGGTGGGTTAGTCCTGTTTTGTTAAGCCTGTACGCATAAAGCACAATGATGAAATTAATGAATGTCATAGTATTTTGGAGGTGACTCTTCTATCTAGAGAACAAATACTACTATTGACCTGAATCCCAATAAACTGACATTATTATGTGCCAAGTAGTCATTTTTATATTAAGAATAAGCTAGTACACATAGAATTGATTATAAAAGCTAAATGCTCTTGGGATCACCTACACTGAAATTAAGCTCAACAAGCTCCTAGGAAACCTAAACAAACTGTCCAAGCTTGTGGGGCTTTGTTTGGGCTGGGACACTAAAAAAAAAAAAATAAAAAAGAAAAAGAAAAAAAAAAAGAAGAGAGGATTTTAAGATTTTGAAGTAGGTCTTCCAAAAAGATCATCTCACTTGTTAAAGCCCCTGTTGGATTCCTTAGCTAGAAAGAGGTTTATTTTCATAGTTATTTTTTTCTTAACAATATATTTATTACTCTAATATATTCAGAGCCAGTTCAGAACATTTTAGACTGCAATTAGCTGACCGTACTAAGTCTCTGATTTTAACACCAACTTACCTTATTTTTTAACTTCAAGGAGGCTGTTTTTTTTGCATCTGTAGATCAAAGGTGAAGCCATGTACACAAGACTGTTAGAATAGAAGAGGTGACATTTTTAAACGATAGTAACACAATGTATAATAACATTACTATATTAAGGAAGAAATCGCTACCTTTTTTTTTTTTTTTTCATGTATTCATATACGTTTTCTAGACACAATATATGTGTAGCTTTCAACAATAATTTCAGAATTTTTTCGACAATCATTTCAGAATTTTTGTTTTGTAAAGTTTCAAAATATATTAAGAGGCTCAAATACAATAAAATTAAGTTTTTACCAAAATTGCACCTGTACAAAACAACTTGTGGTTTAACCAATTGGAGTCACTGGGATTTACCAGATGAAAAAGAAGGCATTTTATCAAAAGAAAAAATTAACACTACTGCATTTTATAGCTACTAATTTGCATTTAACAGTAATTCAGTAAAGTTATTTACCTGACTTTGTAACACAGGTGTGTGACAAACAGAAAAGTCAAAACTCTATTTCAAGCCAAAGTTGTCCTGTGATTGACACACTGTAAAAAAAAATACAACAGAGTTATCATCACATTGGGTGAACAAACGAAACAGAATGTGGAGTGGAAAGCAAGCCCGTTTTTATAACTTTGTCAGAATTGCACAAAGAGACTTATTTTCACTCTAAAAAGAAAGACAGTTTGATGCTTTCCCTTTCAGCACTATTCAAAATCACTTCCACAGGACTCCAAAAGTTTGGGGAATAACTCTAGAGCAGTTGTACCTGTGCAAATCTTGTCTTCCCATGCTCACCTAGAGCTTCTGTATTTCTACAGATTTTCTATGTAATAGAATACATAATAAGACTAAAAAAGGCTACAAAGTCACTGTAAGCTTTTCAATTTGTATGGATTTCTTCTAAAAATAGTGGTTGAATGCATGAATTACTTGGTGGAATTCCATGACCACTTATGCAGAAGGCCAGGCTGGATGACCGTAATAGTCCCTGTTGGTCTTAAAATCCATGAGTCAATTAATATATGAATCTGATATAATTTAGAGGCTTGTTTTCATGGATCCACTTGAGATTAAATATAAATGGCTAAGCTTTAATTATTTTAACATCTGATATTTGTCAAGCAAATTACTTCAAAATCAAACCATGACTTTCCATCCTGGTGAAAACATTTAATTACACTAACTACTAGTAAAATTAGTTCAATCTGGTCTCAAATGCTTTTGGTTAGTGTTAAATACTGACATGTCTATTTATCATCCCTCCAGGTTCTAACGCTCCATAACATTTCCCAGTTCCATCCAGGAAAATGTTCATGCGTTCACCTGCCACAGAGGCAACAAAAGCAGCTACCTGTGCCTTGTGATTTAGTAAGCATTTCCAAAGAGCTGAAAAGTAATAAATACTGTTATTATGAACGTGACAACCTTTCAGAAGAGCTAAAACCACGGGGTTTTGTATAAGCCAAAGAACTTTTTTTAAAAGCCCTCAAAACAACAACTCTGGGTCAATAAAATATTTGTCAGTGACAAGATACCTGCAAAGCCAGCTATTCTGTTCCAGGAAAAGGCAGCAATGCTTGGGCACATACCCAGCTGAAGGTATCCTGATTATTGATCGATCACCTTTCTGCTGAGGACCAGACAATTTTTCAGTATCGTGACTCACATGGAGAAGATGTTAGAACTGAGAGAAATATACTTTCGTGCATCCATAGATCTATTTTACTTGCTGCATCTGCACATTTCTTCAGTAGAATTCCTTCACATCGCAAAGAAATTTTGGAAGTGGACTGACAGTGAGCTAAGCCAAGAAACAGAGGAAGTCAATCGTCTGCTTAGAAGCAGAGTGTTGTTTAAAAGTGAAAACTTTACAAACATCAGTGTTATGTTAAGTTTCACTTATGGTTATTAACACGAGCATGACCGCAATAAGCTGAGGTAGCAATATTGCTTTTATTTGTACATACTCTACATTCTCTTCATGACAGTAGAAAAAGTTCCTCTGGAATTGCTCTAGCACTGCAATAGCTGGGAGTAGTAAGGTGAAATATGGCAGAAAAATAACATTCAGCCAAACAACGTGTAACTGAGCACTGTGACAAAAACTGGGTTTGATTTCAGAAAGGTCACATCTTTAAAAAATTACACATTCTGAATGCGTAACTCATTCTTACACATGGAGTTTCACTTGCGTGGGAAGGTGGCCTGCTAAAACCTGTTTTATATGCACAAACTGATAAAAATTAGTGCTGTTGCTTTAACACAAAGAATCCTACAAACCCAAATCCCACTCAAAGCCCAACACCACCTGAGTAGCTGACTCAAAATGTGGACAAACATTCATGTGTTGATGAAGAGTCAACTATAACCTATCCAGCGACCTAAGGTGAGCAAGACACGTTGAGAGACAGTTAGCCTAACTTATACTCATGTAGAACTGACCAAAATTAAACATGAGCATTTTAATATTGCAGGAAAAACACATGACGTGTTTGTCCAAAACCAGTATGAGATAACTTAATTCATGATTTTACAGATCTGTTAAAGTGTCTAAGGGTAGAGCTAAGGATGCATTTGTAACCTTACCTTGAGAACTTTTCCCTGCAGAAGCTTGCGCAGAATTTGCTCCTTACGTTTCCCTGTGTTGATTTTTTTCTAGGACAACACATATGCACTGGTAGAAAGGTGTAGTCAAATGCAAAATGCACTTCAGGCTGGTAGTGCTGATCTCCTTTAATCTTCCTCTCTTGATTAACAGTAAGGTCTTCTGTGAAGGACAATTGACATGGTGCAATAGGTCATTTTCCAGTCTCAACCTTGACGGTGTAATCAGATACATGGCATGCTTAATAGAGGTCAGTTAATGCAAAGATTAAAATTAACTGGAAGTCAATAAGGGAATAATAAAGGAAAATGATCACCCTGTTGCTCCTACTTTGTAAGAGTAAACCTTACATTGCAGGCCAGTAGTAAAAAAAAAATTTAGTCGCAAGCGACCCAATAGGCCTTCATAAGCCCTCCAGCAAACAATTTAATGATTTCAGGTACCCTTTAAACTAAGTGGCCAATCACTGTTAAATCCTTTGGTATTCATTGTAATAACATTGATCACGATGAACTCTTTTGGTATTAATGTGGATGTAATATATACCTTTTTAATTATAGAACAAGAAAATCCAATTACCCCTTTGCCTCATCAAAGTTCTTTGCGAGCTGCGACTGTTTAAACATACGTTATGAAACATTCAAAAGGAAAGAGATTTTTGTGCAAAGCAAGGGCCAAATCCTGCCAGATGCTGACCACTATTAAATACTCGGAGGAATTTCGGGAGAAAGTGAGTGTGCCGAGAACCTCTGCGGAGATGCATGTCTCTTTGCAGGATCAGGCCTTGATAGAACATGGAAAGGTAGAGGACGTAGTGAGCAGCTTCAGGAAGACCGTGATTAAAAAGGTAAAAAGCATTCGTTTATGTAATGGAGTGGAAGCTGTTACAAACAGTTAACCTGATTAGTAGTCGGGACACAATTTACTCTGTAGAAATGGGAAGGAAAAATGGTGAGCTGAGCAAAATGAATTGCTTTTATTCCACATGCCACCAGCTGAACTCCACATTTTTTGACCTGGCTCTGGGAAACAAGTTGTATTCCAGCCCAAGTCAACTGGAAGCAGAAGCTCGTGTCCTCTGATGCCACTAGCCTACTTTGCAGCCAAGCAGCCCAGACGAACAGATATATCTTGCTTGCCTTTCTTACATGGTAGAGATCTGCTCCCCACCCTCTGCCCTGTGTGGACAGGGACTATGTACATGAGTAAGACCACCAGGATTTTTCCCCTGCATCAATAACTAGAAAGAAGTATCTGAAGGGAAAAAAAATAGCCATCCCCAGAGATCAAATCCTCCTTTCTTATTCCGTTCCTACTTTGGAAAAACTCTGACAAGCTGAATATACAGTTCAAAATGTAACTGTTGGGAGATAAAAGCAAAAAACTTGAAGTTCTAGAATTAAGTAGTTCTTTTTGAGCTGATCCTCTGCTGTAAATAAAGCTAGCTTCAGAAATATGTAATTACATAGTGTGTCAGCCAGGTTCCCACATACAGTGGGAGTCAACCTTTTTAAAGGATGAGATCAGCCCATGCCCAACGATTAGACTTCATTAGTTAATCAAAATTGCAGGGGGTTGCTCAAATACATTTATTGTTGTCCCTTCCTAGCAACTGGCCAAGAAAACCTCAACGCAGAGATTTTTTTTTATTATTATTTTTTGGCCACCCCATCAGTTCAGTCCCATAAAAACAATATTTGGCAGAACTGTTCCAGCAGAATTTCTGGCTTCATAACATCACCAAGAACACAAAATATTGCAGAAACATGCTATTGAAGGGAACCTATTAGGTATTTTCTCTTATTCCAGTTCAAAACTACCACAGAATCACACACAAAAGAAATTTTAATGACACCTTCAGTAGATTAATCCAGGTATAGTTGTCCCAAATGGCAAGTTATAAGAGAGGTAGCAAAGCACGCTGCTTGTAGGTAGGTACGCTGTCTGACTAGGGATCAGGGGAGTTATGTACTACTATGATATATAAATATACTTAAACAATACATGCTTTTACAGCAAAATGGCACTGTAATCATGTCAGACTGTAATTTGTAAGATATCACTGAACATTTATGAGATAATTGCCTGATTTCTACAGCTCCATTTCAACTAGAACCTGTTAATCTCGAAAGTAGCATTCAGAAAGAACAATACCAAATTTTCACAATGCTTTAATGCTACATGAGGCAGTATAGGCTTAATAAAGATATTTTAAATGTATTAAATATTGCTCTTTCTTTAAAAATTACATTATAAAAATCTTCCTTAAACATTATTTGAATAAAGCCTCATTACTCACAGTCCAAAGAAGTTCATTAGGAGAAGATCACTTTGGAAAGCATTCAACTAACTAGCCTTTCTTCTCAGCAGTGAATTACATTAGCTACTTCCTAGTTATTTAAATCTTGAAATAAAAGATGTAAACGCTACAGTGACATCTTAAGATCATTGGTAAGGCAGGTCTTGCATGCACAAAAATGCCCAGCTGGTCTGGAGATAAAACAGATTGATAATTAGTTGCAAAATGTAGCATTTCATCAGGAATATTTTGAATAATCCAATTTATCTTTGTCAGATATGCAGCACATATTTTTCTTTGGAGACTCTTTGTTCTTTAACATAATATTATAATTTCAGCCTCCTAATTAAAGCGCCAGTCGGTCGGACCTGCCTTGATGTCACGCCGCAGATCGGAGGCTGACTGCACTGCGCGGAGATAAGGTGCCTGCCCTAAGCCACACGCCACCACTAACTACCAGGGCGCCTGCTGCCTCCCACCATCCTACTGAGGCTGCAACTGGTTTGATATGGGGGAGATCAAAGCCAGCCGGTTTGAAGGGAGGAGGGCCTGACTCTGCCGGCTGGTCTGCGCGAGCGGGGCCGGCGTACAGCAGCTGGGACCGCTGTTCCTGCGCGCTCTCAAAGCAGAAAGCAACCCGACAGCACGGGCTCCTACCGGCTCGGCTTTCTAATTAACTGATAAAAATGCTCTGTCCCCCCCTCGCTGCCCCAGCCGGCTCCGGCGGTGGAGGGGTCCCGCGGCCATCCTGTAGCCCCGCTGCCGCTCCCCCACTTTTCCTCATCCCGGCAGTGCCGTGTTCGCTCCCCCCCAAAAAGCGATGGTCAGATGGGTGAGGGCGCCCGGCTTTAGCTGGGGGGAAAGGCGAAGCCTCGCTGGGAGCAAGACATCGAGGAGGGCGAGAGCGGGCTGCGTGGCGCAGGAGGGGATGCAAGCGCACCCCACGGTGCTGCCGATGCCATCTCCACCGGTCCCCCCGGCGGCACGAGGCAGTCCCAACCTCGCACGCCAGTGTCACCTTTCCTGTCGTAACCTCACGTTTTGCCTGTTGGAAAAGGGCGACCCTGTGTTTGCACGGCTCGGAGGAGCTCCTTAGCATCTGTGATGGGGACGGCGATGCTTTTCCCAAGAGCGTAGCATCTTCGAAAACAAGCTACAGCTAGACCGGCCGATGGCAATCGCCGCGGCACGGGGCAGAAAGGAGGTAAAACCAACCATTCGGGTACCTGCTACATCTCTTTTCAGTGGTCCTTCTGCCTGAGAGAGGGCTGCTCTGTCAGAAACACGCCGATGCAGAGATCATTGGCTCCGCTGCAATCACAGTTAAACACCCGCCGCCTTTTACAGCTCCAAACTTTAGCCCCAGCACAGCTAATTGTATTTCTTAAGCAAACACTGCTTTAAAAAGCACCCAGCGTGGAGGCCAGGTTCACTTCCGAGATATCAAAGACCCAAACAGAGGTGCTCTCGCAGAGCCACCGAGTGCCTTTGGGACAGTCCTGCCCAGCCTAGATCCGCACGTGCTGCCGTGTCAGAGAACAGCTTACAAGCACAAGGATGACTTTCCAGCCAAATTTTCGTGAAGCTATTTTCTCCAAAGCAATACAATAACCAAATACCTCACCTGGCAGAGACAAGGCTGAAAGGTTTTTCCATTAGCTCTTGCAAAGTAACATTCCTGCTCCTGCTCCGCCTTGCAATTCAGGCACTCATGTACGCTAGTGGGAAGTAGGTGCAAAGTGCCGCTCCACCAGCGTGGCCGTGCCTTACGCTGCCAAGGGCTGAGCAAGCATTTGTAATCTGCAACAACGATAACTCATGCCCACCCCATGCACTTCAAAATGTTCATCGTCCTGTTGGCTATAACTTGTGCAATTCATGAAATAAACGTTTCTTCACACGCAATGCTTTGACTTGCTTAATTTCAGCTGATATTTATGAAAAAAAAAAAAAAATTGGGGACCCAGATTAAGGTTTCGTGCTAGTTCTTTGCCAAACTGTCTTCAATAAGAGATGGAAGTCATGTAGTCTTATCAGTCTGCACCTCTGATATGATAATGATATCTGTACCGCCCAGAAAGTAGGTCACAGTAATTCTTCATAGCAGTTTTTGTAACCTACTCAGGGACTACAAGGCCAGCTATTTTAAAGATAATTCTGAATTTCTTTAATAAGATTTTATTGGATTCAGATAATTGATCCGATTATTGAAACCTGGGGAAAGTGTTGTTGACCTGAATATATACATCAGTAATTCTCTTATTTAAGTGAATTTAGGTCATTACAAACTTATTGTCTCTGCTTAATGTTGGAAAAGGTGCTCGCTACAGGCCTGACAAACAGAGGCAGGTCCCGTACTTGCCCACTTCCCACGGCCCTGTCCTGCGTCTGCATGCACTTCCCAAACTGTGTGGGCAGCTCCTTCCTCCCGGTCTCATGACGGATTGGGGGACTTGAAGCCTGAGTTAAGCACATTGAGATTGGTTTCTCATGACAATGAGAATCAAGCATTTTGCATTCTTTACATCTTTTTTCTCTTTTTTTTTTTTTTTTTTCTCGGTAGGCAGCAGATGTCCAAACCTCTGCAGCTGTCTGTCATCTTGTTTCTGGTACTCCAACCATTTCTGACCATTCAATGCTAGACAGCTCCAATTTAGTTTCCACCTTACTCAGTTTACTTTCTATACCATCATCTATAAGATTTTTTTTCCATAACCTTTGAAATATTTGTTTCTGCAGAACCTAGCCCAACTGGCCCTCCCACACTTCTCCTCTTGGAGAAGGAGAAGTGCAGCTTGGAAGTCATTTCTAATTCCCTCTCCTCATAGTCCCTCTTGTTCGTTACCCACGTCGCTGCCCAGTCCGCTGCCGCGTGGGTAAGAGAAGACATCACCTCCACCGCGTGGGTCCTTTTGCAGAGCCAGCAGACTCCCCTACGGGATGATGGGGGGTGGTTCAGAGCAGATGGCCCACGGCGATCCTTCTCCCCCTGCCTCCTACCCCAGTGGGCGGGAGAGCTCTGGCTGTCCTCCTTTTTCCCACCTCCTCAATGCTCTGTGGCCTCATACATGCACACAGCTAAAGGCTTTACTTAGGAATGAAAAAATGACATTTTGCCACTTCCTGCAGTTTATCAAGTCTCGGTTCAGGGCGGCTGGGCTGTTCTGATTGTCTGGGTATGCCCCGCTGGCTGGGCTATTGCTCACCCTATTTCCTTGCTTTAATGCAATGCACTTGATTAGATCTCACACACCAGATACGGCAGCGATGGGCATGATAGAAATACGCACAGAGACAGAAAGCTGAAACAGCCTCATTCCCACCGGTCATATATAATGTCGCTGAAATTATTTGTACAGCCGTGTCATGGACATACCTCTATCATCCCGGATCAGTTCCTGATGACTGACCTTCCGCAGAAGTGGTGTCTTGCATTCAGGAAGAGCTAGAAAAAAAAGTCACTTTTTTTTTTTTCACACTCCTCACCCGTATAATTCTCAAACCAAAACTTTTCCTTAATAACCTTACTTCTAATTTGACTATGCAGAGACTGTTACTTGGATTTTGATTTTTACAAGTATTTTTTGCTTTCTTTTAGTACAAAGCCCAAGCCCCACTCTTGCTACTTTAAACATTTTTTCTTCAGATAGTTTCTGTCCTCAAACAAAAGACTTTTTTCCAAATACTACAATTTTAGCCTGTTAGCAGCTCCAACTTGGTGGCAGTATTGACCTTCCTTCTTTGAACCAACTTCTCAGAATTATTTGAAACAACAGGAAGGTTTAGTCTACGTGGGTATGAACACAAAGCTGTAAAGTATTAAATAATTATAAAATTCAAGATAAAGGCTTATAAAAGCCTTTAAATCCAAGTTTTATGTTGCAAACCATTGGATGACACTTTCTAAATCTTGGTCCTTAACAATCTCCCAGACTGGTCACGATCTTCTCCCTCAGCTGCACGCGGTGGTGGAGGAACTCTCTGCACGGGATTCGGGTACCTAAGCAGGAGATGACAAGTCCTACCCTTCCCGGAGACCAGGTGGTGACCGCCAGCTGCTGAGCCGAACCCATCCCGAACATGCAGCCTTGAAGGTCCACCAGAGCTTTACTCTAGTTCTTGATAACCAACCTATTTGGTGGCGCTTTTCTGTGTTTTCTTTCCTTTGTTGCTGCTTTTTATTTCTCTTTGTGTTGTTGTGAAATTACATGCTCTAATTACGTAAACAAACAGCTAGAAACCAACCCAAACGGCTGGGATCCTGAGGGGTTTCCCTGCTCTGCAGGCACGCTGTCCATTTTCAGGCTCCCACTCTCTTTGCCTTTCTCCTTTTTTTTCTCCTTGTGCTGCCTGTAGGGGAGAATTTGTCACCAAGCGAGAGCAAGTGTCTCAGGCTTCTAAGAAAATCATAAACAGGCCACAGTCCCTCATGAAAGCAAAGAAAACAAATGTGTGAAAGGCAAAATCAACTATCTTTAATTTATTTATCGTTGAAAAGCTAATTGCGTTCCTTCTTAGAAGCATCAAAAATGCCTCAAAGTGTTGCAAAACACATGAGTGTTTAGGCCATCCCCTGGGATTATTCCAGCCGGCTCCTGCTACCCTTCGTCTGATGCCGAAGAGGATGGCTTGAGCCTACAGGCTTCACCCCCCCAAAAGTCCCTAGCTGGGATGCAGCTCCCCATCCCCCTTAAATCAGAGAGTGGCAGAGGCTGTGTTCTTCACTAAGTTCCCATAAAAATGTAATTATTTTTTTCCCCCAAGACACTGTTAGGTTATATGTGAAAAAATAAAAGTCTTCAACATCATGAGGGGGTTCAAGATTTTTCAAAACCTCTTGAGGAAATAAATTTGCCCTTGGAGGAGCCCTGTAGCATTCAACAGGTGCAGCTCCTGAAAAATACCTAAATAAAAATAGAATGAATTCCTAGAGACATTACTTAAAAGAACAGAACAGAAATTATAATGTTACCTGGGATTTTTTATGAAAAAAAACCAAATTTCTACAGTAAGATAACAACCTCGATTAAATTTTACAGTCTTGTGTAAAAAGCACTGTATAACGGTTGTTATTTTCTGTTAACAATAATGGTTTTCTTTAAGTCTCTCAGATAGCACAGCAGGCTTTTTCTCAGGCCTGCTTTAAGACAGCCGGAGCTGAGACCGAGCCAGCGGGGCAAATTTTCCTGAAAGTTGAGGGAAATCTCAAGTCTGAAGAAGATCGTTGGCATAGCAAGGATGATAATTTTCCCTTTCCTTGTTCCAAGACGCACACCACACGGACATGTGAAAGCTGGACTTGTCTGTGGCAGCTGCCGAAGGAAGAAGCCACATGTCCGACACGACAGGATCCAGATTTCAGCATTGGAGCAACTTGGAAAAAATGTAATAAAACACACTTAGTGTCTTCCACAAATACCGTCATCCAGCTATGAAGATTTTGGGGATTACTGCAAGTTCACTGCACCTTTGTTTCTGTTTCACAGTTTGGTAGTGAAAAAAATGTTAAATATATGCTGTGCCAAAACAATATCTAATAAAATTAGCACAGAAATTTTCTTTTTTCTCTGTTATCTGTATGTTATTTTCCTGTAGACTCACAAGAAAGATACCTATAAATCTCTAAACCTGAAACTTGGTTTTTCACTTTCTTTTTGTTGATCCTTTCCAGTGAAATAATTGCAAGTATAGTTAGTTTGTGTATAATCAATATCCTCCTGCCAGGTTAATGGGACATGTGATAACATAAAGACAGTCCCTCTCCAAAACAAATTACTGACACTCACTATTAATCATTTCTGAAGGGTTTTAGGTTTTTTTCTCCAAACCAAAAATAAGCAAGGAGTATGTTCTTTGTATGCACAATCATAAAGTGATCATTTGAGAGCGCTATAGATTATCTGTGTAGAGCACAACCTTTCATCCCAGGTTTATGTTGGATGGGCTGCAACGTTTTATATAAACTGTAAATGGTATATAACTCAGCTGCAGGCTGAGATGTATTGTTGGGTTTGCAGATTAACAAAGTCAATGTATGAGTAGAGGAAAATACCCCTTTTTCACCAGATAGAAGCCATCATCTTTCCATAGACTGAATAAATATGCCATTTCCAGTCTGAAAACCACCATTTCAGTAAATTCTCAGAGCACAAATAACAAGATGCCTTTAAAAAAAAATCTGTAACATTGGGATGGCTTAGCAGTCCTCTTTTACAAATCCATCTTTTTCTTTTTTTTTTAATACAAAAAAAAAAAGTTTCAGTTATTTCAATGAAACCCTATTTTAATTCTTCCATTTAAGAAACAGGAAAACAAATATTATTTATCCCAAACGGAGCCGAGATATACACTGTGATACAAACTAAACTTGCAGTCTTGAATTCATTGTAAAGCAAAAGCAAGTTAAAGTCAGTGCGAAAAGGAAAAAGTAAGAAAGAAAACAACACCTAAATTAAAGAACTCTTTCTCTCCAGCAGTTTGGTCAGCAGCTCTGACTGTCATCAGGGGATAAATCAATTTGCAGCAGCTGTGGACAGCTATTTAAGTGTGAGCCCTGCATAGCTTAATTGGGGAAGTGTGTTAAAAGTTGCAGGCGCAGAGTCATGCTAAGTTCAGGGTATACGTGCAGGCATGTGTGCATGCGTGCGCACGCGTGCGCTTGTATGTGCTCCTTGACAAAGGCTCTTGCCCCGAAGTCCTGGGGTCTGCGGTCACGATATGCTTGTCTCTGTTCACCAGCGAAGCTCCCAAATATTGCTGTCACATGATTTGTGGGATTTTCTTAAGAAGAGGGAAAAGTGATGATGCAGAGGGGATTATGGAACTGATTGAAAAATTAGATTTTAACTTTTAAACAGAGCTGGGCCTGTTTTCCCCTTTCAGGATGGTGGTGCAGGAGACAAGAGGGCTGGTGGTAGGGGGCACGTCCAGCTCTGGCAACAACTTCCAAAAGCCTTGGAAAAGATTCAAGAGACACTGCAAAGGGACAATGCAACTCCTGGGAAACACCTCCCTCAGTCCCAGCAGCTAATGGAGAACGAGATCACACATCCCTTAGCTTTACCTCATGTAATGCAAATAATTGCTATCCAAATCTCTAATTGCTTGTTTTTTAAACCCATGACCCTCTGAATTTCTTGAACTCTCGTTCAAGATTCCTACAACCCATCTGCAAAACGCCTGTCTCCTGTCATCAGCCTGACATGCGGTCCCTGCCATGTCCTTTGGCCATTCCTGTACTCTTGCATCAGCAGAAAGGGGGAAAAAAAGGTAACCTCAACAATTTCCCGAGTGCTATTCATTATTTGATACCTCTTTACCATTTTCATTCTTCTTAACCACAAGATTCGTCTTCCAATCTTGACAGGCTCTCGTCATGCACAAATCTAGCCCTCTGTCTAATCATTTCCATCAACTGTCTATGAACTTTCTATATCTCAGCTGTACCTTTTTTGAAATGGAAATGAATAGAGCGTTCAAGGCAAAGGCACATCACCCCTTTATGTAACAGTATTCAAATATTTCAGTACTATTTTCTCTCCTGTATTTGCATGCTGTGGTTTGCTTTTTATCACAGAGAAAATGGTCTCAATGAAGGGACTGCAATGCCAACGAGTTGGACTTGGTAGACAGAAGTCTTCTGGTTATCACTGCTGTCACCAACAACCTTCCTGTGGGACCTGGGGGGGGGAGGGGGTCATCCATTTTCTCCAGACTGCAATTTCACCCCCAAAGGTGACACAAAGATTAAATCTCGTTAGTAATGTACTCTGGACCCACCTCATACCGGGCACCGTAGGATATGCTTATCACATGTCCCAAGGAGAGCAAGTTCCTCTCTGCAACTTCAGCACTTACCATGATGTCCTTGAGGGATCGGACCAGGTAAGGATGGCAAGGAAAGGCTGCGTTATTTCTCGATTCAAGCACTCGGATCTTCAGCTCACACGCCTCCAGCATTCGACCGAACGTTCTGTACTGGGCACGGCGAGAAACCGTTTAGTTTGCTCAAAGACGTTAACTACATAGCATAAATAATACTTAACTCTGCTTGTTGGGAGACCATGCTTGCTCTGTCTAAATCTGTTTGCTTTCGAATGTTTAATAAAGGGACTTCAAAAGCTGTTTCTTTACTCATGAACGGAAGTGACAAAATGGTATTATTTTTCCAAATATTGGAACCTCAATAATACATCACACTAATCTCCTAGCCACAAAGGTATTTTATAACTAAACCAGGGTGGTTTTTATGGGTCAGATGTTGTTGTCCTACTGTACCACAGCTTGTATCCTCCTGATACCACACATGTTTGTTCTCTACTTAATTTTTAATGTATGAATTTGTTTTTATATTAAAATTCAATAAAATTTTAATTATAAAACATCATATATCACACTGAAGTATATATATCTGCAGAGACACACATCTGTGGTTTTACAACAGATGCGTGTATCTCTGCAAATATTTAAGATGCAGATTTTACCGCTAAAATGAACACATATCCAGCTTGATTACAGCTGAAAATTTCAGGTGGGCCCAGGTTGAATGCACCTAAATGGGTCCCTGATCTCAGTGGAAGCGGAAAGTTGATAACTAGATACTGAATATCACCAGGGAGCAGGAAGAAAAGGCAGAATTAGAGTCACAAGAAGCCAAAAGAAATGGAGAACATCTAACATGCTGAACTAGTTTTTCCGCAAATGATCTGAACGCTTTCTAATTTATTTGGGTTTTGCTCTTTATCACTAAGAGCATCTTTCATGGTGCCTTTTCTGAACCATAGATCTACTTAGCATTCACTGGCAAAGGAAACATTTTTCTGTAGGTATCTCACGTAAAATACACACAGCATATTTTGTGCAAGTGGCTCTTTGGCAGGACTCTAAATATGCAGAAATCCCCGATTTCCGTTTGATTTGTAAACCAGAATTTATTCTGCTGCCATTGCCATGAATGGGTGTACAAGTCTCCCATGTCCGTTGTACTTTATATGTTATTTCCTATAAGCATTTCACGGATGCAAGAGCAGAGTCTAACACCCAATTTGGAAGAAACCTGGGATGAGAGGGAGGGAATGAAAATAGTAATGAACGACCAAAATTAAAGGCTGGTTTGAGCACTTATTTAAAGTAGTCCAAAGTTTTGTGCAATGGTCATGTAGATATAAACCAAAAGTGGCCCCAGTGAAAAAAAAAAACGTGGTGGGAGGAGAAGTGGGCCCTATGGAGAGTAGTAATGCATAATTTATCAGAGCAATACTATATCACTTTTTTTTTTTTTTCAGTTTAAACTGCAGCATTCCCAGTTTTGCTGGTGCCATTTTGGAGCGGCTCTTCTGGTGTTGACGGAGCACTTTGGATTTGCACCGACGTGAGCAGGTGCTAAAGCTGGTTCATGACATTCAGGGAGGCAGCCCTGGGACGTAACGTGAGCCTACACCCTCGCACCAGCCTTCAGAACGGCCGTGACATGCCCCTCAAGCAGTCCAAATCACACCTAGATTTGAGGTCGACAAAAAGCCGTGGTGGATTTGGGGCTTGGCCAGGATGGAGGGGCCACTGAAAGTTCCTTTCTCAGCTCCTTTATCTCTCTTATCTCGCAGCAAACATTCAGTTTTCTCAGCTTACGCTTTCAAATGAGAACGTGGAATATTTAAATCCTCATCTGAATAATAAATAAAAACAAATCCCCATAAATTATCCAGAGGAGCTTACAACAGCTCACTACAACTTGCTTTGCAGTACCTTGTGCACATAGAAACGTATAAATTGGCATCTTATACTTTATTGCACTAAGCATTACCAGCATTTTCTTTAAAGACACATAAAATTCAGTTACTGAAATGTAACGCATTTTCCTATTCACTGCCCACATCATAAGGTTGACCCACATTATTTTAAGCAAGAAGCTGAAATCTTAACCAAACTCCACAGAGATTACATGTGATATTGTTTTAACTGTTTGCTGAACTTTTTCTGTTATTATTTGTCCTTAATTTTGGTGAAATACAGTGAATAAGTAATCATGTTTCACCCGGGAGTATGACATTCTAACAATGAGTTTTTAGCAATGAAGCCATTTTTCGGGAGGGATAAGGGAGAAATCTGAGTCTGAGAGCAAGGTCTGCAGGTTGTCTACATGTTTAAAATATTAATCAGTTGGCAACCTTTCTCCTCTGGAACAAAAAAAAANCACGTTTTTTCCAATGAAAAAAAAAAAAAAAAAAAAAAAAAAAAAGAGGAGAAAAAAAAAGACATGTTACATAGAGCCAATAACACTCATAACTTGAGAAACTGTAAGATGATCCTTTCCTCAGAAAAATCCATCACCAGTTTAACTCCTAAAACAGAGTTAGTTCTCAGGATTGGTTCTTTTAAACAAATGAAATAGCTGTTCATTTTCTTAAAAGTAAGAAACGGCTGATGCTAATGATGAGTTTCTGTCATAATTGCAGCAAGCTGTCATCAACAAGAAACTGCAGCTAAGAACTCGCGTTGGCAGAACTCTTGGGAAGTACAGCAAAAGAGTAAAATCTTCCATGTCAAGCTTCTGCAGATGGTGCAGATTTATGCTATCTATTAGACTCCACT
>VZTL01059137.1:10121-25018 GCA_013400535.1 Scopus umbretta | reverse complement strand
CCCCGCCCCCGCCAACTCCTCCTTTACTTCTGGCAGGGGAAAAAGTAGTTTTTACATTAAATGCCGAGTTAGAAGAAATTGTTTGAAAGCTTAAGAGTGCCATCGTGTGGATAAGGGACCTGGTGTTCCTGCTCCATGGGCCTGGGATGGGAGCGGGGTCAGGATTGCCCCCGCAGCCCCACTCCTGAGCAGCCAGACCCCGAGCAGCCCGGAGTGCCCCGGCCACGGCTGGCACACACCATCCCCAAAGAGCCACAGGAGAGGGATTCAAAGCCCACCTGCTCCAACACGAGGATATTTCGCTTGCAAAAAATAACCACTCCTGGATTTTCTCAGTATTCCTACACCGAGCGTCTCGGGGACGGTGGGATTTGGTAACAGGCAAAAATCTGACCAAGCGCCAAACGGCAACAGCCAGAGCATGGGATAAAGGTTCTGAAATGCCCAAGGGATTTGTGAGCACAAATCCCAGCAGCTTCCAAGGGAGCCTGTCAGCCCAGGAAACGGAGAAATGGTTCTGAAACCTCCTCTTCCCCCACCAAACATAGTTATCTTTAATTTCCCGATGACTCGGTTTCGGGGTCCCACTGACTCACCCACCCTGTACTTGCAATACTCTTCACCCTTCCTTTTTTTAATTTTTTTTTTTTAATCACAATTATTTTTTATTATCATTGCACTTTATTACTGGTTTAACCTTTTCCCTTTTTTGTTTATAGAGCACACTTTGTCCTGGCACAAATCACATGAAACTAAATAAACCATGTTACAGGGAAGCAAGAAGAAGAAAATAAATGTCTTCATTCTGAAGCCATTTCCTTTGTGCTTTTGGACTCCAGGGCTATTTGCATCTCAGAGTTTCATGTTTTCCTTGATTTTAATCACCAAATTAAAAAATAAAAATATAAACTGCTATTTGTGCCTGTGGTTTAGTAATATGCAATAGATTATATTTCTAATATTAAAAATCTGTAAGGCTTTAAATTTCATACATCTTTCAGTAAAAAATGGAAACTGTGATTTCCTGAAGCAGGCTACATTTTCACAAGAAAAACAACAGGTAAGGATTTTTATTTTTTTTCTTCAGATTTGAATGGTCATGGGCAGGCAAAGGCACTTTCATTTTTGTTAACGTAACTGATGTTAATTAATGAAATACTGTCAACAAGCTATTTAGAGGCATGGGACTGATCCTTCTCTGAACTCGATGGCCTAATTCCTTCTCAGTGCAGTAGATCTGGGCTAAATATCTGGGTTTTTTTTGTCAGAGAGTTTTTAATCCAGGCCCATTGCAGTCAATGGAACGACTCGCGTTGCCTTGCCAAGGGTGGCAGCGAGCCCCCAGAGAACATCTTGTCCTTATACATCCATTATTAAACAATTCAGGCCCCAAATTTGACCTGCCTGCCTTGAAACCATTACGCTCTGCTAAAGAGCAGCCTCCGGATTCCAAGGATTTGCTTCTTTTTTAAAGAACTTCTGAATTCAAACACCGCGGGGCGGGATTGATACTCTTACCAAAAAACCTAAAGCCACGCTCAGTAAAAAAAAAAAAAATATAAAAAAGAGTATTTTACCCAAAATGCTTTCTAGGAGCTGGCGGGGGCTTATTCTCCCGAGTGTGAAAATGCAGCTCCACGGCTCCCCGCCACTTGGCTTCGTTACCAGGGCAGGTTCAGCATGTGGACCTGTGTATTACAATAACATGAAGCAAAAGAGAAAGTGAGAATATCAGGGTAGAAAATTGCATCTAATTTGTTTTAAATTCACAGAAGTCTTAATCTTTTGGGACACATTTTTACTTTACATATTTGTTAATGCGAGATGTTCTCTTTGCCAAATATACTTAATATGCAAGTGGAAACTGATTCTGTTTTCGCCTCCTAACTCTTCCTAAACCAAAAATAAATCTACTTTTGCATGACACAGATTTCCCTCGTACACCCACCCTTTAAAATGCCAGCTGAGAAGCTATAAGCACAAATGTCAGCGGGAGGGTGGGATTTTCCTTTGTTGTAAAAAATGTTGTGTCAGAAAATTCCTGCTTTTCTAACCAGACATTGTTGTGGATTTGGGAGAAACAGTACAAAGCTTTTAGCGCAGGGCACATTCATTTCGAGTGTTAAATCTCAGCAACTGAAAGCGGCTCTTATAAACTTCATGTTAAAAGCAGACTAGACGCGGGCTATTACAGCCCTGAAATTGAATAATTCATGTTATTTGTGATCATTTAGGAAAGCTGCTGAATGCGAACGAATAAATATTTTGAAAAGTATTGAAATCTGTCCTTCAGCAACAGGGGAAAAGAGGCGTGCTAGCGGCGAGGAAGAAAAGCATCCCTCTGTCAAACAAACGCTTTCTGCTGCACGGCAGCAGGAGTAAAGGGCTGGTTTAAAGATCATCCGCCCGGTTCTGCCTAACAAAAAGTCCGGTAGGAAATCCTCTTCGGCTGGCCCTATACAAGTCTCCCCGCTGCTGGAGGGCCCAAATGAAACAGGGAAAAGCCCAGACAAGGGAAAAGGCTTCCCCAGAAAACGCAGCAACCTGCCGAAAACGTCCCAGTGACCCCCCCTCAGTAAAGCTTTAGCTGCACAGACCAGCCCAAAGCCCAAAGCTATTTAGGGTCTGGAAGAAGCCCTCGCTAATAGGCATTACTTCTATTACTGCCTTTGTCATCAGTCATATGATGGTAATAAAATTTGTAACTGTTTCACTTACACTAGTGCTGCGATTTACCTAGTCTAATAGACAATGCAAATGCTAAAAGGCACATATACATCTTCATTATATAAGCTGGTGCCTGAGTCATTTTCCTCCAGAGACAGTTTTATTCATTTTTATACAATTTGCCTACTGTACAGTGCAGATGGTTTCTATTAAGTAAAATATCTGTTTGCTTCCAAATTTTTAGTTTTCATGATTAAATTACTTTAAAATGATGGTACATTGTATTATCCTCTTTCATGACTTAATTTAGTTGCAATAGCACAAGTATAAACTCTAAAACCCAGTTTCATCCACTCAGAAAATGGATATTTTGCCCACATGCTGGGAATTTCTTAGGTCTGCTTACACACGCTGCAGCATTTCCCGTAAGCCTCAACTATGAGAATTATTTACTAAATACGTATCTTAACAAAGGATTTAAACAAAAGCATTGGACAACACGACGGAAAAAAAAAAATATATGCGGAATTATTTTGGGGGGATTGTGGAAAAACCGCCGCTCGTTAGCTGGCGAGCACACGGCGCGAGGCAAGGCCATGGCAGAGGCAAAGCTGCGCGCTGCGGCGCGACATCCATTGCTGTGCTGCCATCGGGTGGATGGCTCGGAAAGCTGCACGCTCCCACCGCCCGGCGCAAGGTCCACCACCTCCCAGCTCGGCCCTGCGACCACCGCCGTACCTCCGCGAGCATTGACATCTCCTCCTCCAGCAAGAATAGGTATCTTCCTCAACTCATCTATTTGCTCACCCAAATAACAACGTCCTGGGGTGGCATCGTGCTGTCGAGACATCCCCAGGATGAGGTCCTGCGTGAATCTTTGCTGAATTGGTGACAATCCCTGGCACCCAGGTACCGTGGCGCCTGAGCATTCGTCAAAGCGCGTGGCAAAGCCGATGGCTGGGGTTTCTCCCAGGTCCCCCGAGCCTCTCTGCTCCCTGGCTAACACAAGCCCGGGTTCACGTGCCCATACGGCAGCCTGGGGCTTTGCACAGGGTCCCCCCGCACATGCAGGTTCACCACCACCTCTTGAACGGTCAAACCCTGCTAGCGCGTGCAGAAAGAGAAGCACCGGCTCCTGTCACACGCCGTTTACGCAAAAAGCAACTCTGGGATGTAGATCTACTACGTTTCACTGCTTTTGAAATTCATGGAAGTGGAAAGAGGTGTAGCAACCCAGCTGTGGGATGGGGATGGGGGAATGCCCTGCCCTGGCAAGGGTCCGCTCCTTTGGCAAATACCCCTGCGCTGACTTTTGGGGGCAGCAGAAAACCCTCTGGCATGAAAGGCTGGCACAAAGAAATAAATAAAAACAAACTGCAGCGTGTCTCTTAGTCAGTCCTTGATGCCAAACGACCTAAAAATTTGCTGAAAAATAATTCAGATGTATGTGGAGCTTTACTAAATGCCAACAATGCAATGAAGGCAAACTGGTAAGGGAGTGAGTGATCCAGTGGCATGATCTGCAATGGCAATAAAAGTTCCCTCCTGGGGACTGGAGGAGAGAAGCAAATCCTGAACAAGTGGCAAGCCCTAGGAAAGCTAATACAGTTCTGGTGGCCTATGCAAACAGTAGTGTAAACCCTTTCTGTTCTCTTCCCAACCCAAAAAGAAAGCTTGTCGTGTCTTCCAGAACATACCAATCTTCTGGAGGAAGATAAGAGAAAGAAATATACATCTGTAACAAGTCTCTGCAACATCAAGTAAAAATCCATTATCAGTCCAGATAATCTACTGGCAATGGCAACACATACCCATAAATCACACAAAACAAAATATTGCTTTCATATCCATTTGAGATGTTCAGGGAAATAAGGATCTCATCTCTTCAGCTGACACAAAAATTATCTGGTACATCAGAAAAAGCGGATTTTGAATGTCAGCAAAACCAACAAGAACATCTGTTATGTTCAGCTTGTCCACTGCCTTCGTCCTCGATAGCAGCCGGTGGAGAAAACCTTACAGCAACTAACAGCACACCTGCTGCTGCAGTCAGAGAGGGGTGTACAACAGACATCTCACCAGAAACGTTCTCTGAACACCCGCTCCACATCCCCTACCACCACACCGAGGGAGATAGGAGCCGCCTGACACCAACAGCAGACCACTGGCTCAAAACACCAACAGTGACCAGAAATACAATGCGCCACAAAAGAGCAAAACTGGAAGTCAACCACTTCACCTGTATCTCCAATCTGGCAGGAAAAATGACTGGTGGAAATGCGCCATGAGTCTGGGAAACGTAGTCGCACACATACAGAGGAATGGAAAGCAACCACCAACGCAAATCATGGTACAGGTTGCAATCTCGCTGCTGTCTCATCTCTAAATTTAGAGATTTGTTGAAGATGGGAAGCAGGACATTAACATGTACAACATACAGGGTACCACTGAAATGTAAGATTCCTGTTTTTCCATCTGCAATCTCTCAGCACAGTAAAGAAATTCCTTCTACAACATATGAACAGTCTTCTATTTCACAGTTTTTTAATGGAAAGCAAATAAAAACGCTCAAACTTTGAATTTATCAAAACCATCTTGAATAGTTTTTCAAAAGCCACCCTTTCTGATAGTTGCACCAGCTGCACCTAATCATGCCAAATAATTCATTCGCAGATATCCAGTGAGCTTCAGGAAGTAACTAGAGCGACTGCAGTTCAAATCCATAGGATGATTTTATGTGGTTGATAACACAGGGAAATGTGATTTCCAGCTGAAACAATACTGCGAACAAATTGCAGGTAACCAATTTAAGTAAAGCCAACATTTTTTTTCAGAATTAAGTCGCACCATATGATAACCACAGAATAAAATCATTTCCTGGCTCCTAACGCACGACCTCCTTCTCTGACTACACCGGATTTTTGCAAGTACAGTACTTGAAATATGTAATTGTAAAGTTCCTAGCAGAAGGATGGTGTCACGGCTTCAACAAATGCCTAGTGTGAACCACATCACTAAAGAGGAGCAGGTTGTGCTGGGTTGATGTGCAGTTAGCAAGAAAAAGTGGTCTCACATTCTGAAGACACCACCCCAAGATTTTAATTTTTGAGCTTCTGTGCTTTTAAGGTACATCTCCATTAGCAATTTTGTGCACTCCCAGGACAGGACAGAATTGCAATGCCGGTGAAGGTTTCTGGTCCCTAGAGTCATCAGCAGTTTGAATTTTAAGTTTACCAGGAAGTTTTGAACGTACTGAAAAAATAGATCCTGCAGAATAAATGGAAGATGCTGAGGTGCCACAGCAAACGTACTAAAGTCAATTAAGTGTTGAAGCAGCATGACAAAGCATAAACAAAACCGAAATCTTAATGTACAAAGCTCTCAGAGAACGAGCCAATAGTTTCTTAGGGCAAGTGAAAGGGGAAGAAAGCAACAGCAGTTTTAAAAGGTATGCTGATTTTCAGATAACAAGCAAAGTTATGACGAATGAAGGAATCGGGACTATAAAAAAATGTAGAGGGTGGAAGGTGGTCATCCACAAGATCTCATCTCTTCCAGTAGCCCAACACCACCGGAGTCCCTGGGTAAGGAATACCACAGAAACAAGACCTATGAGTACAAGCATTGACAGGTGGTTCATCTAGAAAAGAAATGTCATGTCTGTTCTGGAATCGACTTATCTCTTGAATATAAGAGTACAGAACAAAACCTGATGGCAAGAGTGAACAATGCTACCAAACCAGCCAACCATGGGAAAGGCATACGTCATGCAAACACCCCTATCATTCCCCGCACAACGAGAGGACAGAGTCACTCACTGCAAGCCCAAACTGGGATGGAGACAAGATCTTACCCTGAGAGTGTGGTGGGCTTCCAAGCAGCTCTGAGTCCAGAAAGACCGTGAGACAGAAAGACAGTATCCAGTAGAGCTTTAAATGAATCAAAATAGGACCACACCAGAAACACTCTCTCCTGCTTAGTTCAAAGAGCAGAGAACAAAATCATTGGCTAAGTGTTAGCGATATAAAACACAGTCACAGCCCTTACCAACAGAAATACTTTAAACAAAGCTGCCTTCCTGGCTGCTGTCACTTCATTTGAAGTGTTTTTAGTGCACAATGATTACTTGCGTTTCAAGGGAACAGGAAAGAGAAGGAGTGTTGGGATTTAATACTGTTCCTTTTCGATCACGTCTGAGTGAAGGTCCGTCTTCTAATGAAGAATGGGCACTTGTCCCAAAATCCATGCCATTGCACAGACTTCCTACAGCACTATATCATGATGAAGACTTGGAGTAATAATGCACAAATTGGAATGTAAGTGCAATATTTCAGATGTGGAGGAGAAAACCTAAAGAACAGAAGAAAAAAAAAAAAAAAAGGAAAAATTTTCTCTTTGTGGAGGAAAAAAGAAAAACTTTCCAAAAAATTTAGTAGAGTACACATTTTAAACCATATGTGTGCAGTAATGTCAAACAACTAGCACTACTGCAAATGGCAAGGTAGTGAATTAATCCCCAATTCAGAAAAATCCTTAAACCGTAATCTCAGCAGGACCATTCACATGCCTTTGAGATCAAGTTCTTAAAGGGAAATTAAGTTTTGAACTTGAAGTCTTGGAGTATGAGGCAAGAAACATACTTTACAGGCTCTGCTCAACATGAGCAAGTAGCTTACGCAGTCTGTACATCAATTAAAACCTTATGAAACAGTGCATCACTTCTGTGCTTGAAGAGAAAACCTCAGAAACGCTGAGATGGTCAGTAGGCTTTTAAGGCACCTGATATATGGAGATCCAATTTCGGATGAAACTATGGTGCAAATAACAGCTGCTCATAGATATTCACAGATCAGGGTCATCAGACCATTAGAGCTGCTCTGCTATCACATCCAGAAAAGTAAATACACACCTTTGTTCACTGCAGTTAATCCAGATTTATATCCACTGTAACCAAAACCGTGATTTTAGCCTCAGCGAGGTGGCCCGTCCAGCCAGCGTATTTTCTGTATCCTGTAGGGCAGTGGTCATTAAATTTGATGATGGACTAACAGGTCCAACAGTAAAGAACTTGCCCCATCTGCTGAATATCTCAGGTTCTGGTAAAACAAGTGGATCCATCCTGGCTGCAGGCCAGCCGAGAAGTAGAAAGATTTATGAAAACTCTCAAGAAAACCTTTCAAACAGCTGTAATAGAAAGGAAATCCATGCAACATCTGAATCGCAGAATGATTACCCTGCCACTCCATACAGTATTACCAGGGTCCCTCCAGCAACTACATTATTTAATAGACCATTTAATAGACTATTACAAATCCAGTTGTCTTCATTACAGCAAACAGGCAAATGCATGGATAATGGAGCTATTTTGCAAGTGGAACAACTGCCTGGAACAAAAGGTGAAACAACATGCTGATAAACAGAGAAGTCTTGCAACTGGCAGAAGTAAGAACGCATCATACAGGCTGAAAAAGAGGAAATTTGAGGTATAAACAGCTTAAGTCTTACGCTATCTTAGCAAGTGAAAATAAATAAATCAATAAATATGAATGGGAGGGCAGAGGCATGTGGTGCCAATTACCTGATATATATCACATTTTAAAGCGCTTGCACAGATGTTGAACATTTTTGGGGATGAGTCAAGACACTGACTGTTTCTTCAGGACAACCCCAACACCTGCAAACAATCAAGATGGAGACAAGGTCCAGCATTTCACATCGTTCTTCCAGAATACGGTGATTTAATATTTGTAGGGCCATGATTCAATTCCGTAACACGGAGCCACGCGATGTCTGATCCAAGGAGGTACCGAACACATGAAAGAGAACAGAGAAAAACATGTTCAGGAACATGCAGGGCCGCTCAGCACTTTGCAGCATCAGTTCCTAAATCAGCCCTACCCACGACCCTGCTGAAGCATTGCTGGCAGTGCTGGAGATTACCATGAAAACTCACGAGCGCAACGCCGAATCAAAATGCCACGGTAAGACAGGCAGCCGGGGTAGGCTGAAAACTGTTTTCCCTGATGCAAAAACTTCAAGATTTTTTAAAAAAGAGTCTTTTCAAATACCAAACTTGCAGCACTTTTCCCAGTTAAAGAGTGGCTAGTTGAGAAAATACATACTAAAATACAAATTTACAAAGAATGACTTCCTCCTCCATAGTTTTCTACACAGCTCAACTTAAATAATGACTTAGCAAACAACTCCAAGTTAGGAGCAGCTGTCCCAGAGCCTGAGTCTCAGCATGGCAAGACATTCCCTGCCTCCTCCTTGTGGTAATACAGGAAAGCAAATTTCTCCCTTGCTTTGGGGCAATAGCACTCTCCTCTATGACATCTACCAAGGTTGCAGAGCAGTGGGGAGGAGTGTCAGGGCTCTTGCAAGAGACTCCAGGAGAAATATGAGGTATTATTTCTCTTCCCAGTCACTCCCTTAGGCAGACAGGTCAGAGCTGTGGTAGCCATTCACCATGGCCTTCGTGCTGACGTGATTGTGCATGCCTTACTTGAAAATCAGGTCCTGGGTATCTGTCGCCAAAGGGGCCTGGAATATTACTTCTTGACACAGCTTTTAACTAATCATTAACCAACCATTACTGTAATTTGCCCATTTTTTTTTTTTCAGTTTTACTACTTCATAAAGCAAACTCAAGACTACCTTAGTATTTTCTACATTTTAATGAAGCAAAGTTCAGGGAACTTACAAAACTTACTTGTTCCAACAACTAATAATATAACTTCTTTTTCCAAATCTAAAACCTTCACACACTTTAACTCTCAAGTTTTTCCAAGTCTAGGCATGACTGCTGGATCCAACTAGGGTCTCTCCCTCGGGGTTTTACACTGAGGTTCATGATGGGTGCAGACCCATGCCCAGATGTTCCTGGCCTGCAGCCAGTGGGGATCCCACTCTTGGGGACAAATAGTCTGTTGTTGTTGTTGTTTTTAGAAACAGCATTTCAAAAGAGTTCCAAAGAGTTATGTATGTATTGCTAGAGTAAACTTAGCCACTAATCTTGCTTTTCCACTCTCCGTGGTGTAAATTAAAGCTGCTCTAAGACAGTTTCCTTCAGAAAGACTACTGGTAGTAGTAACAAGCCATATACAGCCTCGGACCTGAAATAAACAGTTTGGACGTTTTGATTCTCCACACACTTCAGCTTGAAAGGAAAGTAAAATAAGCATGTGGACTTGCAGGTCTGCCCATGTGCAAGTAATTTTAAAGACAATTAACCTTTCAGTTCTAAGACTAAAATACAACACTCTGTTAGAGCACAGGTACGTACCACGCTTAGGGATGTACCACATCCAGTAGTTCTCACTTCTGGAGATAACTTAGAGAAAAAACAAGTCCACTTTTCAAGACCTCCTGCAGTGGCTTGAAAGAAACAGGAAGCCACTGTTGTTCACATTAAATATGCTAATATAATCTGAACAGAAAATTGGATCACTAGGAAAAATACATTCATATATGAAAATATCACCAGAGCCATCATTAACACAGATCAGGATATCTAATGTAAAGTGTGTGCTCCAGTGGTCCTAAATACAAGAAAAAGTATGTCTTGGTAAATTAGTTCTCTGGAGGCCAAAGTTGAGAATGGAATAAGAGCATATCTTCATTTTCAGCAAACATCAATTCTTTTTCATGGTAATATCATTAAACAATCCTGTCAGTGCAAAATTTCTCTGGGACTGTTCCAGGACAAAAGTACTTTTTCCTCCGGGATTTTTATCATGCCAAGTAATCAATATTTTAGCAATGTTTCACCCATTTAAGTGCAAGCCTTGCCGCAGCAGGAAGACGATAATGTGTTCATCTGTGGCGGAGTTCGAGGCATTTCCAGGGTGGGTTATTGTCACCTGCTGGATCACTGCGATGGGGGCACAGAGCTTAGCTTTTGTCACCAGGAGTTAGCACAGGGTAGGGTGCCAAAACCGGATATATACATAACGCACAGGGATTTTTCTGCAGGTTATGGAAAATTTCGGCTCCATCAACTTCCCTGGAAGGACTGGGCTCGGTGGTCGGTTCCTGCTGCGGACTGGCAGGTGTGGTGTGACCAGGGCTCGGAGCCAGATCTCACCATCAAACCAGGAACGTTTGTTCCCATCTGGGTATTAAATAAGGAAGCAGACCTCTGTTTTGAACAAAGCCTACATCCAGATTTTATAGCACCAACCAGAATAACTACGTTTTGCTTTTTCTAATTTCACAGAATATCAAAGCAGACAAAAAAAAAAGTTCTAAATTATCAACGCAAAATTGTAACCTGCCCTAGAGCTGATGACAAAGCCCTATAATTTCCCAGGAAAAATGCATCTTTCACCAAAACTAAGAGCGCAGCAAATTCTAAATTTGTACCAGCATTTGTACCAGTGTCGCAGGAGCAGAAGCGGCCTCGTGGAGAGAGAGCAATGAAAGGAGAAAAGAAGAAAATGGAAGGTTTTCTTACGTTGCGGCTAGGATTCAGCCTTCAACAGTTGAAAACTATTTCATGATTATTTCAAGAGAAAATAATTTCAAGAGATGGGCTTTAAAAAAAAAATTAAAAGTGTCACCACCTCCATGTAACGAAATGAACTTGCTTACCTTGTGATGCCCAATAAACGTTAAACCTTTGGCTTTTATTTGTCCCAGCTGTAATCCACGAAGTGCTACCATGTTTCTTCACCATCTGGGACTCATCTTATCTCTCCTAATGACTCACTGGTCTGCAGAAAAGGCGCGCTGAGGCGCAGACGTGTGGTGTCACACAGGCTTAACGGCATGCAAAGGGAACAAATAAAAAGGTATGTGTTAACGATTAGAGGAGGAAGCGCAGGCAGTTCAGGAGGTGGAGGATTTACATCGGGAGCGCGGAGACAGCCAGCAAAGAGGCGCAATCAAGAGCAAACAGGCCTGACTTTCTCACTTAGGCATGGTGATTAGGCTGGGTCTCGCTGCAGGCTAATGGGCTTCATTAGGCAGAGGAGCAGCTCAAGTTCTCAGAGTCTTCTCCTTTTCCGCGCCGCCAGCCGCATGCTGCCGCTGCTTGCGCCGCACGTAGGGTAAGGCTGCGGATGAGGCGGATATTTATAAGACATTTATCGTTACGGCATGCAAGGACACATCAGTCAAATCCTCCTTCTGCTTAAAGAAAAGGCAGACTTTTTCTGAAGTGGCTCGCTAATAGAAATTTGACTTTGTCGAAGACATGCTTCTTTAAACCACGCCGCCGGAGAAAAGCTATTTCAACAAGTACATCTTTTATAATAAATACAAGGAGATTCACAACCAGAAAGGAAATTGTATTTAGGAATAAATTTGTGTTAGGATTTTATTACTAATTCATTACATTCTTAATCTGAAAAATCCTGAAGCAGCACAACTACTTTGGAATTATCATTAATAATTACATTGATACTAAATTCTTTTATGCAAATAGTACAGTAGACTTAGAGATAGGCCCCTCTGTAAATCTCCTGAGTGTTTGCAGGAAGTTTAATTCATTTCATATCTCCTTTAGTTTGCAAATGAGGTGTGAAACAATTGTCTGTTTCTAGAAGGTGTCAGTGTTCAAGTGCCACACATAGTATGTACGCAGCTCTCTTAAGTTAATGGATTGGCGTATACTGTCATCCAATATATCCAATGTCATGCGGTCATCGAGTGAGGTCATCCAGATACTATTAATTATTACAATTTATTGAGTGCTGACAGTGTGCTTGGCACTGTATAGATGGCCTGTGTCACTTTGCAGCACGCCCCAGGTCTTTGCAGCTCCGTCGGGAGAGAAGGCGACGTGCAGGATCACCCGGGGGACGCAAGGCCGGGCTGCGGCCAAGCAGAAGGACTCCAGGACCCACCCTGATAAAACAGGGAAAATCTTCGGCCCATCATTAGGAACTCCTCTGCCTTCCCCAAGGAGGGAACAGCTCCTGAGCACGTAGACATCGGGATGGCTGATTAATGAGATGCTGTAACCTCCCAGATACTTTTTGCTTTTAAAGGGAGACATGCTGTTGCCAAATATTTCTGTGAAGGAAACAAAACAATTTTGCTAAAGAGACTTCATTTGAATATGTCGTGTCTGAACCTCGTACTGGAGTATCTCAGCTTTCGTATCAGTCTCTGCTAATGAGTTTAGCTCCCTGGGTAGCATGTGTCTGGTAAATTTTTCAAGAACTGATCATTAGCAATGTTTTGTATATTTTATTTTCTTGTTTTCACTGTATATAGAGTTGTCATTTTTAATTCATTGCCCACTGGAATTTTATGAAGGAAAACTTACATTCTCTTAAAAATAATATGAGCTTGTTGGCACAGATTTTAATAGATGCGTGCTATGCTGCAGGTGAAGTTTTCCGATTCCAATACAAGCATGTGAGTAACAAGGCAACATGGACCACACTGAGAAAGCACAACGGTTATAGAGATAAGAGATGTGCTCTTCCCATGGCAGGAGGAACAGTGTCCTGATAGTTTAGAAAAACAGTCCTAATTCTTCCTCGTATATCGTAGAGCCATTGCCGTTTCTGAAGTGCATCGCCACTTCTGGCCTCTGGCTTATGATTAGAGAATTTGAGCTCAGCAAATTGGGGATTTTGTTGGCACAAAAACCTGAAAATGCAAGTTTAATCCTGATTTATGGGGAAGGGGGTAACAGAATCTTCTTACTTTACGGCATTTAAAAGTGCACAGCAGAATTGAGTAGGTTAGCCCAACTTAGCTGGTTTTCTATTCGATTTCTAAAACAAGACTAAATAAAATTAGTGTGCCCATGCACAGAGCTCCTTTTCATAATGGCTCGAGAACAGTTCTGGCAAAGAAACTCGCATACTATAACACACTCTTACAGTGCAACACAGCGCTCATAGCCATTTTTTCCATGATTGAGAAGGGACTTCTCCTACTGCAGATCTGCCCCTTTAAATCAGGGTTAAACCAAGACACTCGCAATTCTCCAAAGCCTGTTGTAATAGGAAGCTTTCCCCTCTCTGCTTTCTTCAACCATTTGGCCTGCAGAGAAACACTGAGCTCCATGGAAGCATGAAGCACTCCAACCCCAACATCTTTCCAGGGCACAGAAGACCAGAGAGAAGTCCTGCTAATGAAGCCCATGTCTATAAAGCTCAGAAGCTGGCGGGACTCAGTCAGATCTTTCTCCACCTGAACTAAACATCATAACCACAAAAGCTCAGGATCTCCTCCCAGGGCAATCAGTTCATGGAGAGTGAACATGCCTCCTGGGTCTGTAAAAATGACCTTGGAAACTTACTGACATGAGTGAGTCACTTAATGGCCACCATTCAATCTGAAAATCAATTTAGAAACCATTTTCTCTTTGTCGACATAGCAAGTGAGAACGCAGCCTGGTTTGGGGATGTCGGTACCCAAAGCATTCCCATAGTGCAATGCCAATCCACCCTCACCACATCCCATCCAAAAGTCTTCCCAATGCAAAGAATCCAGTTTTTGCGTCTCTCAAAGTGCCACAAATCAAAAGAAAAGCAACCACAACTTCATGCAGAGCATTTCCTGCCTTTCTACTTGAAATCACAACTGCGTTCGCTATGATGCTCATTGATCATGAGCCCAAGCATTTAAAATATTGCAACAAAACATGCTGACAACTCCAGTGCCTCTCAAGGAACATACAGAGCAGAACAATATGGACATTTTGCTGAAAACCGTGCATATTAAATGACAGAATATTTATCTGCTTTTGTTCGTCCTTTGAAAACACGTTTTATTGTGACTAAAGAAGACGGATAGACAGAATAAGTTATTGGGAAACTGAGCCCAGATATCAGAGGACAAGGAAATATTTGACATCTTAGTGGTAATTTTTAATCAGAAAACCTGCACAAAAAAGAAACAAATACATAATAAAATGATTCCACAGGAGAAAAATGTATGACTTCAGCCTTACCCATAACATTATAAATGGATTTTGTCAGCTTGCAGTCTTACAAGGCTCGTTGATAGTAAATTAAATTTATAGTTTATAAAGGTATTGCTTTCATGTTTCTCTCATAAGATCTTACATTCCTCCGAGGTTTGGAATCACCTTGCTTCTCCTAGCTTGTCTTCTGTCTTCTATTCTTCATTACACAACAGATGACCTATCAGATATTCTTCTTCTACTCCAACAGATTTCCCGTTGCCAACCTTCAATGAGAATAAAGCCTGCAACCCTTTTTATCTTCATTCCGCTGCTGTTTCCATCGTGGGCTTTTTTTTTTTTT
>VZTL01059136.1:944-20844 GCA_013400535.1 Scopus umbretta | reverse complement strand
TTTATGAAAGACAATGAGCAACCACATCATAACTTCTGGGATGGATAAAAAAAAAACAAACAAACAAACCACATGTCACTATCAGCAACAGGCATTGTCTAATCCAGAGATTTTCCCTCTCTTTCAAACAAAGTAGCATTGACCTAAACAACATTTGTTGAAAATAATATTTCCATGTAATTTAATTAAGTTGCGTCTAACTTGAAACGTAAAACTGGTCTTTTTTTCTTGTACATGAGACAGTTATTAAGCAAAGAATAAGAAAATGAACACTTGAAAAACAAAACATTAATTGATGTCTCTAAACCTCAGAAGTCCATAACTAAACAATGTATAGGGATTCTATCAAAGTTTTAAAAAGCCAGATCATGACCAGAAAGTGAAGGAATATAAATCAGAAGGAACAGTGTTTTCTCCTGCCAACTCTTTCAAAAAACTTCCTGTATTAGGTTGCTTACTTACTTGTTTTCTCCAGAAATATCAGTGATTACTTTAAAGCCATTGCCTCCAAATAAAGGTACATAATATATAATGTAATTTAAATTCAGAATAATATTCAAAGTTAAAATATTCTACTACTACTTCATTTCCTACTATTTGCAATGAAGATATGTTTTTACACAAACTGAACTGCACTTCTTAGTTCCTCACCGTTTTAATCACACCTTCTATGATTTTCAGTTATATAGCCATACAATTTCACTACCCTAGCTAATGGTGTTTCTTGTTTTAATAAAGGTATTTTGTTAGGAATATAATTGTCAAAATCTAAGTAAAAAGATGATCCTATGAATCTTTATGTTTTGAAATAAACTTCATTTCAATCAGCCTTAATTGACTCTGGTTTCTCAAAGAGCATTCCTCTGCCTCACAGTCACGTTTTGATTGAATAATAGTGACTCAGATGCAGGAAACCTTGTACAATGTATCTTTGTTACTTAAAGAAATGAAATCCAGAAGATGGAAAAAATTCACTAATCACACCATTTTTCAATTAAAAAAAAATCAACTGTTGTCTTCTCAGAGACGATCTTACTCTTTTATAACTTAACATAAATTACTTCTTTCTGGCACATTTGGGTCTCTACTTTGCAAAAGTACTTCTTTATATATTGTGATACCAGATTAATGAAGGACTGGGACATTCATTAGTCATTCCCACGTTCTGTGTGGAAAAAGACACAGTGAGCTTTATACTCCAAAGTAGTATTAGTATGTAATATAAGTTGCCTTCCGTGCTTGTTTAATGGTACAACTACATTACAATGCAGTCACAATTCATGTCCAGCTGCATTCCCCACCACCATAAATAGCATGAGTAGACTGGTGTATGATTGTCCCAATCATTCAACACTGTGTGCTGTCCCAACTTTTCCTTAAAATCTTAATCTTTATCAAAAGATGTGACAAGATCTCTACAGGGGGCATACTAAAATGTCTTCCTACTCTAACTCCTCACAGACCTGATGCTTTGAATACACCTCATTTTCCAATTCCATGTTGTTTAACTGGGTCAACATACCACCAACAGTCATCAAGTATCTATAGCTTTACGTAGGAGCACTGTAGATTGAACTTGCCATTCCATGGTTACAAAATAGAGAAAAGGCCTTTTAAGAAATACTGGAATTCACACCTTCTCTGATATGCTAACACTGGAAAATGAAGGATAGCTAGTAACATTAAGGATTCTCTGAGTGGGTTAACCTACTGGTAAATGTTGTATTACACAAAATTTAAAAATCCTGTTTATCTTGAAGTATCTGTTTTAATGGTATCTGCATACAATACACCAGGGTTTTTAACCTTACTTTTAAAATAGCAGGATGAATACCACTGCTGTCCCTACTTCACAATGTTTGTAGTTGAGAAAAAGTTGACCTAAAATGTTTATTGTTCTTTCTGCCTTCATAACTTCTAAAACATCTATTACAAAGTCAGCAGAAACAGATATTACCTAAAGTAACTTGAGGAACCATCATTATTTATGGAAAAATATAACTAGCTAATAAGCTAGAGAAATTCCTGTCCCTTCCCTCCTTAACACATGTACATGGTAAAACTAGATAAGCATATAACCTTATTACTGTGACCTCCTTCACGCTTGTTTTTTATTTTCCAAGGGAATTTAAGATTTGATACTGCTACAAAATAGATGAGTACCTCACAGACATAAGTTTTTGGATTCACTGTGGGAATACCATTAGCTTGCACCAATTACTTACAAGACTATACTGAAAGGGTAAATTCTTCAAGGAGGAAATTGTTCCTTTTATTCATCTACCTTTTGTACTCTACAGCTACCTCCTTATTCTAGGAACTGGTGCTACTTCATGGATTCTTTGAGTTCACAGCCTTTTAACTGTGAAAAAGTCTGATGATATAGGTAAAAAAAAAATAATTTATGTAACCCTCTATCGGACTGGGAAACCAGTATGTGGCCTGCCACAAAGATCGCTTGACTGCTAGTAAAAACATATCCGAAATGGCAACAACAGCAGATGGCTTACAACTTCTGTATGAAGCAAAGTATTTCTGAATCATACGTTTGAGTTAAATGTTAGCCTTGACACTGCTATCAGTAAGAAAAAAAATTACATTTATTGTAGCAAGAGACTTTGCTGTGTATATGTTCACTAAATGCATATGAACACTAAGGAATTTCTTTACTCCATCTAACATAGGAACTTACTTGCCAAGCACTACAGGGCAAGTTGCTTTTGCAATTGCAATTCTTTAGAATACATTAGATTTTCATGGAAGAGCAGATTTAGACTAGCTCAGGTAGTTCTCTCAATTCTGTTATGTAAAAAAAAAAAATCACATTTAATTTGGTAAAATATTGAAATATATCCAGGCTTATTCTCAAATTCAGATTTATACTACCTTTTCTAAACATAGCTAAAACAAAATCAGATTAAATATTTACTGTAGATGTAATATTCACAAGACAATCACAGTGTCAGTGACATGCATAACGTCTAACATTATTTCAACATTATGCTCAATACAATATGTGCACTACATTTTAGGAATGTCTACATACCATTTAATTTAGAAAATAATTTATATATTAGTCAATAACTTTATGACATTGCTGCCATATTTCTAAATGTTTAGAATAAATATGTTTTCTTAAAGTTTACTGTTATCTAATTGCATTGTTATTAAAAATCAAAACTGAACTACCATGCTAAAAAAAAATTACAAGCTAAAATGTTGAGTGCGTACATATCAATGATACAAATATGACTACCACAGGGTGCAAAAATTATGACACTTTGAAAAAATACATTTGTGTTTTTGTAAGAGAAACACCTACAAGACAATTACCTGTTTAATTTTTTTAAACTGTGCACATATCATATTGCAAAACTAAAGGAAAAGTAGGGGCATGCTCACAAAAGCTGCAAACAGAGAGGAATATCATGCATACCATTCACAACTAACAGATTATTAGTAAGTTATCTGAAAAACAGGTAAGCCTTTCATGCCAAACATTGCTTTCATTTTAATGACAGTAACACCCCTTGCCTTCAGCAGGAATTACACCTGTGTCAATGAAAGCAAATGTAGGCCAGGAAATAAGTCTACCTATCAAAGAAAAGAACTTTAGACAGAAAAAAGGCTCTAACCACTTTGTCCTCCTGGAGTTCATATCCACGAAAGCAAGAAAGAAAGGACAGAAAAAAGACAAAGAAGGAAAGAGTCACTTTCATTTTGAAAGCAAGCAGTAGTAGTTGTTAGTAAAATAAACAAACAAATATGAAAGGAATTAATATTTATCCTTCTTATTTGCCCTAGTGGTGAAAAGATCTAGTGAAAAATATGTAATTTAAATAATTTTCTTAATCCTTTCATGGGTGAAATTGAGACAATTTTGTATATCAAAGAAAATATTTGTGCAAAAAAATTGCACAAAGAAAATTATTTTTATAAAAATAATTTGGGAGTCATGTCCAAATTACCATAATAAAAAAAAAAATGGAGCATCTCATAAAAAGGATGCAGAATTTAGCTCTACATGCCTTGGACCCCAGTACTGCAAGTGATTAGCATGCATCAACCCCTTGCACTTGCAAAGAGTCCAGTGAAATGAAGAATGTTTGTTTACTACAGCCAGATACAGGGTATGCATAATGGCATAACTGCATGTTAGTCAATCAACAGATCTTTCAGATACTGGAGTTTTAAAGCATAAGGAGACAGTTTGTTACAAGTGTTTACTGAATATCATGTCAGATCTATATCATTCATACCTTCTTTTTCATACCCATGAATATTAAATACAAACATTCCCATTGATTATTATTTTCCTTGAAGGAATTTTCTTTTTAGTTGTCTAAAATTGTAAATGGAATAATACTTTAGAAAACAAATATTCAAAATGCTTTCAGTCAAAACTATTTCCCATTTTTGTGAATGATGAATGGTGATTTTTTTCTGGTACCTTAATTTCACATGCCAATACAGAGACTAAATCTAGGCATGCAATTAAGCACTTAGCCATGTTGGTAATACAACTGCCCACCAAGAAAGGGTGACAACTCATTTTATAGCTTTGTTGTTCAGATACCTAAATGACATATAACTTTTTGCTCCTGTGCTCTTATAGAAGTTTTGGGTTCCCCCAATACTAGAGATACAGAAAACAGGAGAGAATACAACAGAGGCCAACAAAGACAGTCAGGGCACTAAAGCACACAACATACAAGGAGAGTCTGAGGGACATAGCCTTGTTTGGCCAAAAGAAGGCTAGGGTAGGAAAGGGTGCAGGAAGAGGGGAAATACTTGCATTCCTCAACTACTTAAAGGTGAGCTATAGGGAAGACAAAGACAGAATTTTCTTGAAGATGCACAGCTAATGGACAATCAAGGAATTGGATTTGATATAAGAGAAAAAAAAAAAAAAAAGAAAAATCTCAAGAATGGTTAAGCACTGAAAGAGGTTGCCCAAAGAGGTTATGGATTCTCCATCCTTGGAGATTTTTATAACTCAGTTGGACAAGATCCTGAAAACTTGGTCTGACTTTGAAATTAATCCTACTTGGAGCAGGAGATTGGTCTAGATAACCTCCACAGGTCCCATCTGACCCAGCTTATTCTATGATCCTATGTACAGCGTTAAAAGATTAAAGCATTTTCCAAAGATGCTACAGGTTTTAGTGTCATTCTCAGTTATACGAATAGCAAATATCATTGAAAGCTCTCTAAGTCACAGAACTTGTAAGCATTATCACTCTGTGTGCAGAGACATATTTATCTGCACAGCACCAGGTGCTCTGCTACTTTCCTAGCAGGTCTTCCTGTCCCACTGCAGTAAGAGTGGCAGTAGTACTCACAGCTAGTTTGAATGGAAACACCTAGTGCCTCAATTTCTCATCTTCACCTCTGAAGAAATATACTCTGCTATACAAAAGGAGCATAATCCATAAACAGGTATTCTTAGCACAGAGGCTAAGAAATTTTTAAAATTGCAAATGCCTGATTAGGTTGCTTTCTCAGTGAATGTCTCAGTGAATGCTGTAATTAACAGCACAGAAGAGCAATTAAGTCAGAATAGTTCAGCTCCCCACTTTAAGGATGCGGACAGCAATTAAAAATAAAATTGTAAAACAAAAGAACTTGAGAAAATTAAGTAAACTCCAACAAGACACAGTAGGTAAAAAAGCACATGACAAAGATAAAGATTTTAAATACATTACACTGAAGAAAAAATTAAAGGTAGAAGGTATCACAAAAAAATGTGAAACAGACCCAGTGATATTTCAAACCAGGAAATAGCAACATCTTTAAAACAATCAATAATGAATGAAAAATGTTGATATTAAGTAGAAGAGGTTAAAACTTATAAAAAAAGTTTAAAAGGGGCAAGATCCTTAAGAAAAAAATTTTTACATGAAAATTTTCTTTATTATTTGATTTTTTATCATATAGCTTAGCTTACTGTTCTACATGACTAGGCTGACTTATTTAGAGCAGGACTACCTGTTTCTATCACAGTCCTTAATGTCTTAATAACTTTAATGTCTTTAGTTTTAACTTCTGTTTTTCATATTCTGCACTGCACCACTATCCCTGAAATTTTAAAATAAACTATAAATAAGGCCTATAATATTTCAAGAAAATGCTTACAAGTTGTGTTATTGCCTTATAATTTTCACTGCACAAGACCCATAGTTTGGTCATTTGATGACAAGCAGTATTACATTTAGTATTCTCCTCAAAGATACACACTGAAGCATGGGAACAAAAGGCAACAAATGCAAGTTGGAACATGAGAAATTCAGACTAGATATAAGGAAATTTTTCTTCTGCTTTTTAATCATGAGAGTGGTCAAGCACTGGAACAGGTTGCTCAGAGTGGTTGATTCCATTCAACCACTGATGGTTGAATCTCCATTCCTGAAGATACAAAACTCACCCAGGCAAAGCCCTCTGAAAAGTCACATAATTCAACATTCTTTGAGAGAGAGGCTGGACGAGATGACCTCCAGAGGTCCTTTCCAACCCAATTATTCTACGATACTTTTTACTCACTCATGAAGAAAATCCTATACACCTACATATATTTAAACATTCTGTTTTGTCATTCTTATGGATTTCTTTCCCAATTTTATCTCTATTCCAAAAATAATGACTAATATAATTTATCCATTATCCTGGCTACTTTTATGCTGTTCTAACATAGTATTCCAGTCTAGCCAAATTGTTAGCGATAACTATGTATAGAAAATATTACCTATTAATTATTCTAATAATGTTCTGCAAACACAGATGATCTGCACCTCTTCACACTATGAATTATGTTCTCATCTATTTTTTTAACTCAGTAGTTTTCATCCAAGATATGAGGATTTTTAAAACACTTTTAAGGCTTAAAACCATAATACACATGAAGAAATGTAAATTCATACAAGAAAAGTAAATTCAAATGACAACATAATGAATTATACATAGAAAACAGTAATAGAGACAACACAGAAATAAAAAAAAAATCTAAAAGACAGAAAAAACCTCTCACTACAACACTGATATATATGTTAGAAAGGACAGTTTAAGAGTTTTCTGACAGTTTTTCTATAACCTACTCTTGTGCTACAAGGTTCTAATGTTAGAAACTATTGGTTAATAAATATTGATCTGGTAATACTGTTCTGTTCCATCACTGTCTGATTTTGGCAAATCTTAATTTGTGTTCAAATCAAGATTTTCCATAAACCAAACTTACCTTTAATCACAGAAAAGCTAAAATACATACTAAGTGCATCCTAAGATTGTAAGCAAGGAGAAAATACCAACTCACATTTCCTGAAACCTCAGACTGTATTAGTGAAAATCACAGCTAATCAGTAATTCTCATGTACCAAAGATATTATCAATAGAGAAGTCTCAATTTCTGTTAGCTCAAATGATACCTCAAAGTACAAGCACCACTTAGGCAACAATTAAAATAATATGCATATATGTATTTATAAATGTATAATATACCAAAAAATACATATATTAAAATAAGATGAAATATTTTTCTCGGAAATTAATGGCATAATGAAGAATGTCAAACACTTCACCATGCAAGTGTAAGCTTTCCAATACAAAGAAGTAATCCCAAAAATTGGTGGCTTTGAAAAGGCAGGTAAGACTCCAAATCCTGTCATTCACACTGTGATCGTAACAGTAATCAAGACTTGGTTCACACAATCTACCTATGTTGAATAACCTCCAGGATGAAGAGTGTCTTTTCAGAAATAGGCTACGAAACATAAAGATACGCAAACTTCAAGACAAGCCATCATGCTTTACTAAACTCCTAAAACACCTCCAGCTTCTCAGCTGCTTCCCCCACATGGCTGTCAAACATTCTTAAGTTCATAGCAGTATAATGCAAGAAGTGACATGACTGACCATATGAGAAACAGTCTAGTCAGTCATTTCAATAGCAAAGACATTTAAGAAATTATTCGATTCAGTTCTCAAAGAACTGATGCTAAAAAAGCAACAAATCAGTCAGACTGGTGGTATTTTTCTGTTGCGCATGAAAATACAAGTATATTTTAATATCAGTTTTATGGGGAAAGACCTTAACTCCATGAATTTTCAGATACACAGAAATGTTAGCAAAATGACTGGATTTCCATTCCATACTCAAAATAAACCTAGAATGAATCAATATCTATACCTTATCCTTTTAAAAGTCTGTTCAAAGGTCAAACTGGCATGTGACTGTGATCTGACTGTGTCACTCTTCAAGACAGTATTTTTTCACATTAACTGCCTAAAATTATCAATTTGTCCAAAATTATCAGTTCTTCATTGTGTCAGGATCGTAATAATCTCTAAGGTTTTTGAAAGCTATGAAATAGAGTGAAGAGTTCAAACATGCCTAAATTCTGTTGAAATTGAGACCATCACCTGCTGTTTAATGAGATTCAAAAGAGCTACCAAATGCAAATAGTTTCAAATAAATAAAATTAATAAGAGAAAGAGTTTGTGCAGTTGTCATTTTAAGGGAACTATCATATCCACATAGTTTGTATTAAAATCACAGAGTTCTTTTGAAGAATCAAGAGAACCTGAGGTGTCAATACAGAAATTCAGATTCTGAATATCATTTCTGCTAGCCATCAGTTTGCAAGAAAAGTTTACAAGCTGGAAAGGAGCATCAACTCCTGGTTCAAAATGATAGCTGTGGCAAGGTTTTTACTCTTAGTATTAAATGCAGCAATTTGAAGAAGTTTTTTGCTGGACAGTGCACTACTATACTGTCCAGGCACAAGCAGGGTCAGCAGCTCGGCCAGCGCCATGAGCAGGGTACAAAGGGTGACCAAAGGCAGGCCATGCTCCCTCCTACAGGGTTGTGTCCCACAGCACACAGGCAAGGGGAACAGGGTAGGGCCCAGGATGTAACTAGGGTCAGCAAAGCATCCAGGTCCCCAGCAGGTCCATAGTGATGAGGCAGAGCTGAGGCCAGCCGGGAAGCCAAGCCTACAGATTTGGGTCAACAAGGGACCCAGACAGGCAGTGGCATAGCTCAGGCAGGGATCAAGACTGGGTGCCTGAGCTGAAAAGCAGCTCCCAGGCAAGGGACTGGGGGTCTCAAGAGGGCTCATTGCAGCCCCTTCTCACGCAGCTCTTTCCCCAAGGCTGATCCCAGGTCACAGCTGCATCATATCAGAGCTGCCCATGAGCACAGGCAGACAAACCCCATTTGGGGAAGGAGTGGAGAATGGTACTAAAGACCATGATGCATACTAGAACTGTAGTCCTGCTAAGTTTGGGTATAAATTTTGAGATAATAAAGAGGCTGATTACCTCAAATAATATGGAGCTGGTTTAGAGATGTCTTAACAATCATAGATGTTCACTATGGCATTAACATTGTTCTCGTATAGTCAGGACCAGATTTCAGATTGGAAGCCTTTGATATATTTGATAATTTAGACTCTATTATATTAATGGAGAGACTGAGATGTGAAGTTCATCCTAATTAGAAGGATAACGTTTACAGCCTCTAGTTGTGAATTTACAATCTCTAAATAAGAGATTGTCTTTGGAATAATTTAGCAGCTAACTTTCCTTTCTTACAGAGATACTTGTACTGAGATTCTTCAGGAAGATGAATACAGTTATCAGATTTTACAGGTGTTACACGCACTAAACTGAAAAGAAAAAAATAAAAAAATAACCACACTTGGTTTAGAGACAACCTTTCCTCAAGTTTGTAATGTCACATGTCTTTTCTAGAGAAGTGCAGAGTCAAACTTCGACTCCTAAGGATCAACACTTATTTCTATGTAATAGGGTATCACTAAGTTTATCCCAAATCCTAGTGGCTTAGAAATCCTGATTGTGACACTAAAATTTTGGGTTGTGTCTCCATACAGATGGTCACACTGCAAGTCCTGCAGTTAGAATCATTCAACAGAGAACTTGATGGTTTTCTGAAAATCACCGTAGCCCCAAAGAAATAATCAGAATGCAAAGCTTGCACAGAACCAGAGGGAGCCAAGAAAAGTTCCCTATTTATACCTTATGTCTTTTGCACGCAGTTGCTGGGTCCTATAAAACAACTGAAAGTCTCTTACTTTCCACACTCAAAGACAAAGAGAGAAGATGTTTCAGTGGCTGCAAATGATAGCAGGTTGCCAAACATCCTGAAAGAGGGTATTCAGCATGCATCAAATTAAGTTTTCAGACAAGTACTGTTTTCTTCCTCTACAAGTGAAACATTGGTTTACCAAACAACTGGCATTTTGAGCTGTTGAAATTTATATTCACTGCACACAAAGTTGTATCTACCTGGGAGCTGTATTTGTCCAATAATTTAGCATGTAAATTTCTTAGCTGCATAAACCTCATTCTACTGTCTACTGCCTCATTCAGTGTGCATTTCCCTATATAAATCAGTATATAATTAAAAAAAGAACAGTAGTACATTTTGTATATCAGTGGTACCTATATTACTAAGAACAATTACTGATTGCTGTCATGTGATTTATTATTTCAGTTTTAATCAATCTGAAATTGTTCATAAACATAAGAGTTCAATGTCCCTTGCCCCCATGACATTTAAGCCCCATTCTGGGTGAACACTCTATTCACTAAGATAATAAGCAGCAGAGAAGCAGCAGTACCACCATTACCAGTTTTATTTGTTCGATCTAGAAGGAGGACCCACATAATGATAGTTTTTGTACAACCTGACCTGAATTTTAATGCTTATATTTCAGGCACTGTAACTAAACTAAAAAAGGCATAAATCATCCAATCATTCTGAGAATCCTAATGTAATGCTCTGACAACAGCCAAACATTCCCATGCTCTGCTCCTACTCATGAGCACAAACCTTGTAAGCAGTAGTCCTCCTTGTGACCATTGAAAAAGAAGCGTTCTTTGCAATTCTACATCTTCTGAGATGCATGCTGCTAACACTGGTCTGTACTAAACTATTTAGTAGCAGAATCTGGTGTAAATGGCATTAATTTTGCTTGAAACTTGATATTATGAAAAAAATCACAAACAGATCAAACAGTTCCATCAAAGAACATTTCAGATAGTTTAAGAATCACCTTATACAAGGTCCGAAGCAGACATATAACCTGTGAAAAAGTGTCTAAGACCAAAGGAAATCTAATGAAGTTAAAACAGGAAATTATTAGAAGTCATCCTTCAAGAAGTTGAAGTTGCATCCATTAAGGAAAACAGAAAAGAACGAATTCTGGTAAATTCTGGTAGACCAAGTATTATTTTCATGGAATAATGTGTATAGGCATAAAAGAAATCATGAATATGAGACTGCCTCAGCCTGTCTGAATTAAATCTTTTGTATTCATGCTCACAGTTATTAGAGGCGTACTTACTGTAGAATATTATTTTATGCAGAATGAACTAGAGCATATACTTCAAATTGATATTTCAGAAACAGAAGCTACAAAGTGAGTCAACAAAAGTAATAAATTTTTAAAATCAGATTATATTCAGTGAAATAGATATGTTAGACTTGAGATGTTTTAACTGTAATACAGAGTCTTTCATTGACAAGAAGAATAAAGGGTGGCAAATATGATGCCAATTTATTCATTTTTAAGGAATTTCAATGTTAAATTGACTGAATAATTGACAAGTGAGTCTGACATACACATTGGACAGACTTCTAGAAAGCAAAATAGAGAATAAAATTACCAAGCATATGAATAAATTATGATAAAATGTGGAAAAGTCAGAATGGCTTTAGTAAAGGGAATTCGTGTCTGTTACATGTTTTAGAATTATTTCAAGGAGTCACAGAGAAAGTGGATAAATGGAATTTATTCATACTGCAGAGTTTGGCTTCCAGGCTTTTAAAGAATTTCAGCTGCCATGGAATAGGAAAAAATTCATCCATGAGAAAACTTAATTGGTGAAAAGACAAGAAGAAAAGAACAGGAATAAATGGTCAGGGTTTTTTAAGGGAGAGGTATCACCAGTGAAACTTCACAGGGGATCTGTCTAGAGATGCTCTGTCTGGCATATTCATAAATTATATAGAACAGAAATGAATGAGAGACAGAAAAGCTTATTTGTGACACTAAATTATCAACAGTAGTAAAAAAAAAAAGTCAGCTGAGAAGAGTTGCAGAACAGACTCATAATACTGAATGGAAAAGTCAGCTTACAGAAAGACAGATATAGGTTAGACAGTAAGAAAAGCTTTCTATGGTGAGGATGGTGAAGCAGTGGAATAAATGACCTAAGAGGGTGTGGAAGAATCTCACTGGAAATCTGTCAAAAGAAGTCAGACAAAGATCTGCCAAGTTCACATGATCCATCCTGAGGACAGTGTAAATGATGTATCAGAACGTTTCATTAGGACTTGAAGCCTTCCTCCTAATGAACTTTTTCTATGTTTCTAAATATGTAGACATAATGAGTCAAATATCTGTCCTGATTGCCTTTTACAGTCAGATGAAATTAATACAGAAATTATTAAATTTCTTATTAACGGCAACATGATTTAGTTAGTTACAAAAAAAACAATAAAAATATGTGAGCTTACCAAAGAGAGAAATTTAAAATTACCTTAACAAAATCCAAGGCAGTTTGAGAGATTTACACACAATCTCAGTTACTGTATCATCAGGAAATACCAGATTATTTTATACTTTGTTAATCAAAAATTTGAATCCATTATTTAAGCCTACCTTTCAATCTTGGACAAAGAAATACGTAACACTTATACCATTGTCTCCTACCTTCCAAAAGATTAAGATAATATTTGCAGATTATATGGCATTTGCAAATAATATATTACAGAAAAAAATAGATTTACAGAAATAAACTGTACTGAAAATTATTATATTAATAAATATTAATTTATTAAAGTATTGTATTGCTTTACAAAATATGTGTTTCCACAAAAGACTAGCATAAGATGTGTTGAGTATTGTCATGAATATTCTACAAGTATCTGTCAGAATCTGAGATGTGTCAGATATGAACTCTTTATCTAAAGTGTTGAATGAACTGATCTCAGAACTGGTTTTTGTTATTACCTCAGTTTTGCTGAATTTTTTACTTTATGATCCAACTTTTTAAAAATTCAGATTGCTTTTTTACCTGTTGTTATACAATAAACAGCAGTATACTAGCTGTAACTCTATATTGTTAGTGCATTTAACTTTTTCCTAAAAATATTTTGACATTTGTATGCCTATTTATATGTACATATACATAATATATGTGCATGTCTATAATAGATGATAAAGACTTAAAAGCTCCATAATATATTTTATATACTGTTCCAACACTAGTTTTACAATAATCTTGTACAGAATAGCCTGGGCAAGCAGAATAGAAACAACTCCTTGCTCTAACTTATAGTAATTAGTGTCTTAATATTAGCATCACTAGATAACTTAATATACCTTCCTGTCTCCAATACAAAGACTCAGTCCTCCAATCAAAGAATTGTACTTTTATAAGTCTATTAGTAGAAATGTAGCATGTATTAACTTAAAAGCCATAGTCACAAATCCACAAGCAAATGAAAATTATTATAAATGACGTATGTCTTAAAAGCCCCTAAAGTAGATATCATTACCTCCTTAAAGGAAATCTGTTTCAGTAGCTATATGATTTGGATGCATAAGCCATGAATAAGAAATACTGAGTTAAGGAGAAGCTTGTTACTAAACTTTCATAACTCCGTACCTTATTTGACCGTAAAGACACTCTTCCTCCACAGCGTGCACAGAATTTAGTTTGGCAATATGAACAGTTATGGCCACAGCCATCAGCAAATTTTGTTTTGTGGCAGATGCCACACGTTGGGGCATCACCCTTCTGCTCCTGCTGCTGCTGTGATTCTTCACCCATCTTCTTCACTTGCTCCTTATACATTTCAAACTGCTGATGTAATTTTCTGCAGAAGAGAAGAGATCATTAACAGTTGTTTTATTTAAGCCCACAAATACTTTGCAATCACTAAATTGCAATCAATTTCAAAACACAAACCAGAGAGAAATACTGTAGTAAAGGAAATACATTTAATTTATGATGCTCTGGAAGGTTAACATTCAAGAATTATTTCTTTTTCATTATAACTAAGCTCTAGGAGGAGGCCCAACACTGATTACATGCAGCACACAGTCCAGCTGTTACAAAAAGAAGTAACTTTGCGTTTGGATGTGACTAGCTGTTAGCTGCAAATACAACAGTAGGAAACATGGGCTGAGTGATCCAAGAGCCCATGACACTAGAAAATTAACTGGTTAACAGTAGAAAAAAAAAAATCCAATTCATTCTTCCAAGTGTACTTTTACCTAATTCCACCATACAGATGCAAATATCTTCTCTTGATATAGTTTATCTTCATTTATCCAACAATACTGCACAGAATAATGATTCTGAAATGACTTTTCAATCACTTTTCAAGCACTGGATGGAAGCCCATAACAAGTTACCTCAGCTTAACAAGTTATTATAGATCATTTAAGCTATTCATATGATTATATAGGTACTGCCATCTCATGCCAAATGTAAGGTAGAAGACTACCTTAAGTGTAAAATCCAGGAACAGTAGTTCAAGATACACACACATATTTTATCTTCTATTTCCAGTGGACTAGGAGCACATTCATAGTCAGCTGCCATGTTCATACAGAACTGCAATGATTCTTACAGGCATGCTACTTCATTCATATTTCAGAGCCCACAATAATCAAATCTTCATATATGATAGTTAAAACTATGACCAATGTTACAGACTCATTTCTATAATGGCAGGTTTTTCTCAAAGCCCCTATTTCTGAAGGTATACAATGTCACAGGAAATCTAATTTTCATAGTAAAAACTTATAAATTTTTAGCTCCTGTAATTGTTGAAAAAAGCTGGAAAGTGTGACATAACGTATTTTAAGAGATTTAAATATGAAGAGAAAGCAAAAATAATTTTGACTTCTCTTTTGGTTTTATGCTTGTGATTTAAAGGGGTCTGAACAGTGATCTTTAAATTCTTAGCATGGAATTCTACCCACCTAATTTTGCTAATAGAGACTGTGAGTTTTAGCAATCTAAAAATTATTAATCTAATTTAAGCAGCTTTTTTAGCTCCCTGAACAGACACAAGAAAAAAAAACAAAATTAAGCATTTTCTATGAAACATTAAAATGGTACACTAAGCTGAAAAATTAAAAGTGCAAAAAAGATTTCTTTTTCTTTAGAATTATCCTTCCAGAGATTCTTGAGATGACGTTATTATAAAACACACATGAAGCCTAAAATAGAGCAAAGAACCTCCTGGAACAAAAACTAAATCTGAGAAACCAACTTCCTTGATGCAGAAATATATCCTTTATGTAGTTCAGATATAAATTAATGATACAAAATTCTTTCATCAGAAGTGTCAGAGGCTCTTACCAAAATAATTATTACATTGAGTCAGTTAAAAATTATCTCAAACAATTATTTACCATGGATATGCACACATATGGCAAGAATTGTTGGGATTGGCTTTGTTTTTTCAGAAAAACTCCCCTAAGATTGTACTTTACATTATACCATAGAGGAGCTGTAGGAACAGGCAGGCAGCTCCCTCTCTCCATCAGGCAAGGCAGGAGGCTGGCAGCATGCCTCTTCTGTGTACCAAAGTGCCGCCTCGAGCTCTCAACTGCCACTGACCCTCTTCCAGAACGAGGGAAAGCAGGGTTACTTCATGTTGCTTATGCATCATTTTTCTCATCTACCTGCTCTTGTCACTTGAGATCAATTCTGAGACCACACACTGCCCTCGGGATACAGCACTTGCATGTTTTTCTCTCACTTTCAGCCCTTCTCCCCTACATGCATAAGCCTCCTGGCCTGTAGCCTATACAGTGAGGAGGATCATGTCTCTGGCCTCCATGGGAAGGACGTGAGGGTCATCATTGCCCTAACGGGCATTTATAGAGTCAGCAGTAAGTGGCTTCCTCTGCCTCCTGGCTGGTTCAAAAAGAGTTCACTGTTGACGGGGCAGGACACGAGTTACTAATACGAAAGAGCTGATTGAAATGGAGAACAAAATTTGGAAATCTGGAAACCTGGCACATTTCAATGTTTTACACTGACAACAGCATATAATTGGAAGTTGGTAGTCTGGCCCATTTCCATCAATAACACATGTAATCTCTGAGACCTTGCTTGCCTTTTAATTTTGCCAAACATTGCATTCTTCATTTAAAGCATATTATCTATGCTGAACTTCAAGTTTATTTTAGGTTGCATTCAGTTTTCTGGCTTCCTTATAATCTACTGCCTTTGTTCGTATGATTATTTGCTTACCAGTCTCACTGATGCATAAAAAGCACAAGCCTTTTGCCAATTCTTAAGCCTCATGTACTGAAATAATTTCACTTTTGTTTCCTCTTGGGCACAAGAATCTATGTAAAGGTCACAACTTTTGCCTCAAAGTATAAACTTTTCAAGGTTGTACAGAGTAGTTTTCTAAAATCTTTCTTCTAGTAGCAAACAACTTATCATCTGCCAAAACAGTTCATTACTACATCTTCTTCTGTTCCAACAAAGATATTATATGTATTGATAGTTGACAGAAGAAAAATAAACACAGAAGACAAGAGTCTATTAAATAAACGGTTACACACAATATGTGTTCTACTTACTGAGAAGAACCACTTGAGATAAATATGCATACTTGAAACAAAATAGAAAGTATCCACTTTAGGAAGTCCATAAAAAAAACCTTTCTGATCTATGTTATAGATTAATAATTATTTTTTTATCATCTAGCCTGCAAGGTTTAAGCCAAAAGCTAAACTAATAGCATGTAGCAATAATTAGGTGTTTAGAATAGCACAGTATTTGAAAGACATTTAGTAAAAATTGTATAACATATTTTTCAGAAAATGCAATGCAAATATAATTCCATTTTGTTCAAATTGTCTACGCTCATGTCTCTACTCAGAACACTGCTGCCTGAGAGGGCTTAGGAGTTGAGTTACCAGGGAACCGAAAGCAACCAGTACCAAGGCAAGCATCAGAGCCTGGAGCTGAACTCTGGTATCCCAAGACTACGATTTCCAGTCCCTGTACTCCAGTGAGTTACTCTATTAACACAAGTGGCCAAGATCCATACTGTGAAACTGAAAAAATGGGCTCTGTAGATCAGCTGCATTTTAGGCCAAAATGTTTATCCGCAATACAAATCTTATTCTTAGGCATGATAGGATTTTTTTGGCTGTAAATCCAAATAACTACATCAAACCATATAGTAATAGAACATTTAGGTAGAAAACTCAGCAATGTATATCTATAACCCTTATATATGTGTATGTTGACAATGACCTCAACATCCCATGCTATCTATCTGTACTGATACAAAACCTCTCTCCCTTTCCACATTGTTTCCAAAAATGCAAGTATCCACTTTAATAACCCCTGTAAATTTTAAGGGAAAAAGAGAAATTGGTATGAGTTTATGCAAAGACCTAATGATAATGAAAAGTTAGGCTAGAAGATTGATATTTAAGTTCTGCTCATTTTCATCTCTCATGAGAGTGAGTTCCCTGAATCACACTCATATCTGCTGGAAGTTACAGTGGTGAAGTTCATGAGGCTTATATGACTATTCAAGACTTTTTTTGTACTGTAAAACATCATATGCAAGACAGCTGCATAGAGGACTTTTCAGTGTCAAAAGCAACTGTTTGTAAGAGCTTGGATTGCTCTTTCAAGGTCAAGAATTAGTTTCTACTGGAATACTTGCTTTGTTTTGGAATGGACTTAATCTAACTCTGCTTATTCTTGGTTCCCCATACCTTTCTGGAAATAAGAAATTCAGTATTGATCAAAAAGCAGCAACCCGTGGGTCTCTACAATCCATGAGCTACTGCCAAATGTGAGTAAAAAAAACAAGTTCAGTAGTCTGATGTCTTATTGTGCAGGTTCTTCTCCTGTCCTCCAGAAATGCCCACAAAAGTTTCAGCATTTTACCAAAAAAAAAAAAAATCCTTAATAGTGACAAGAAGTTCCAAAGCCATTCTTGCCTTCCAAAAGTTCACTTAAACGTTTCTGATTTTTCCAAAGCTGCTTAAAATCTGCCATTAGAAGGACAACTGTTAAGCAAGTATCCAGGATGTTGAGGCCAGATGTAAGTATAGCAGCCACTTCTTGTTTCCTGGCTACACTTCGCTCAAAGTTTTATTACTGATTGTAGCCGGTGCCTCATTTCTTATTCCCACATACAGAACATAGATGTGGCTGGAATCCAGGTTTCAAAAAGGGTTTGTTCGCTTTTCAGTTCTGCCAAGTCCATTCATTCAACGATTTTTCTGCCTGATAGCAATGACTGTCTGGTAACATACAATGTTCTTCCCTGTACTGTATTAAACCCTTAATGCTATCTACTTTGACAACAGTGCTAGCCAACCTGTCACTGAGAACACCCACTTCTCTTCTGAATGGATGCTGTTCTCATATGTATAACCCCATGTGCTGGTAGAGGTTAGGAAACAACTGGCTGAACGTCAGCTCTGCTGATAAGAAACTCTGGAAAATGGGGTGGAAGCCAGGCTATAAGCCAGTGGTGTGTGTGCTCTCATTACATATTGGACAAATTACATATGGGGCTACATTAGCAAGAGTGTGAGCAGCAGACAAAGGGAAGTTATTTTTCCCCTTCAGTTGGCACTGGCAAGGCTGCACCTGGAATATTGTGTCCAGACTGGGGTCTGCCAGTTCATGAGGGATGAAACAAAAAAAAAANNNGTTAATGAGGAATAAAAAAAAAAAAAAAATTGTCTGGGTCTCAGGGCATGTAATCTGCAAGGCAGGAATACAGGAGTTGGGTTTGTTCAATCCAGTGAAGGGGAATGGACTAAGTAGTGATATAACACCTGCCTGAAACTAGCTATCTAATCTAAAAATTACCTGAGAAAATTACAGAGCCAAATTCTTCCTGTTAGTCACAAATCCGAAACAAAGGGCAAAAGGCACTATAAGGGCACATTGGGAGGTTCAGGCTGGATATTAGAACTTTTTTCACTAGATCAGCAGCACTAGAACAGGTTGTCCTGAGAGGCTGTGGGATCCCCATTCCTGGAGGTTTTCAAAACTCACCTAGACAAAGTTCAAGCTTCCCTGATCTAGCGTTGGCAATAACCACGCTTTGAGTGGGAGGCTGGTTCAGAGGTCCCCTTCAAACAGCATTTCTGTGATTATGTACTTGACAACAGCCTTGTGGAATAAGATGAGAAATATGGAGTCTCAACTCAAGCAGAAACGTAGGGAAAATTATTCAACAACAACTATTTGGCTCAACAGTGCTGAAAAAAAACAAAAAACTTGAAGTGACTTAATTTTTACTAATAGGAAAAAAAATATTCTTGCTTCTTGTAAAATACTGTGAAAATAGTTAACTTTCTCAAACTTTGACCAATGACCTCACATGTATTTTCAGCTCCATATAACGCAATGGGAAAAAAAACCTTGAGTTTATTTTCATACTGATGTGTGGAGGCTATAAAAAAGCCATTTAAAAAAAAAACAACACTATGTTCTGCAATGCAAAATAGAACTTTTCTTAGTCACCAAATGAGTTTTGACAGTATTTGACCAAAATGAGAAAGGGTAACGTATAAAACTCCTCTTCAGAAGACCATGATTCTACTTTAAGTCTAGCAGACAAAGAAAAATTATTAAGCAATTAAAGACTCAAGCCTGACTTCCAATAAGAACTTCACATACAATTCTGTTTAAAATTAATGATCATAATCAGCCAGATAACACAACTAAAGTATTGATGCCATTCACATTTCAGACTTTTTAGCTTTCATATCAGTGAAAATGAAATATTGGCAGAAACTAGATGTCAGCAGAGATCTCTACAAACATTCACTTAATCTGTGGCACTTTAATTTTCTTGCTGGCA
>VZTL01059133.1:7551-37723 GCA_013400535.1 Scopus umbretta | reverse complement strand
TTTTTTCACTTTAAAGTTATATAATTATAAGATCTAAGGCAAAAGGGTAAGAGCTAGCAGGTAAGAGGAGGGAACAGAGAGAGACAGAGCTTTGTGAGGCTGTGGTGGCACTTGACAGAAGGGACAGCTGGTTGATATGCTGCACCTCACATCACATAGACCTCACAAGACAAAGATTCAGAACACACTAAGGAATCTCAGCTGTTTTTGAGAGCACCGAGTGTGATCCAGTAAGTGTGGGTTGGAGCATAACCCTTGCACGTATTTTAACTACTACTTTAAACACTACAATAACGTAAATCATTTCCAAAGAGAAAAGTATTAGCACTCTGTTACTAATTTGAGGACTTGGAAGATCTCCCCGACGCCTCTAATGCTTACCAGGCACACGTAAACATTCAAAACACTGCTGCAGAAGTTTTCTCCTGGTTTATTTTGTTGAGAGCTGTTTTCCTAGATATTTCCACTGGCTTTTGTTTCCTGCATTACCTCAAGTCTTACAAAAATGTCTTTTCTTCTTACGCACCAAAGAGCAGGAAGCAGGAACCAAACAACATGACCAGTAAAAAAGAGCCAACTTACTCAAAATACAGAGGAAGGCAAAAAGCCTATGCTGCCCCTGATACCTGGGAGAAATGTCCCATGAACATCCACGAAGGACTCCTCATTATCCTTTACTTCTCTTAGCTAGCCTTTGTTGCAATGTTTACAAAGCAAGCTTTGCAACAGCTAATAACCTGGAGTGCTGTATTACACCTTTTCATGCTAATAAATTCCTCTGTTCCCCCTAGTTATCGTCTCTCTCATTGTCTTTGCTGTTGCACTGATACTCCTTTTCAGCTCAGACCAAAGGCTTCTCAGAGCAATATCCATTTTTTGTGGTCTTTGCAGAATGCCTCACACAATCAAGTCCCTAGGTATTACTGTACTACAAACAATAAACAATTCTATGATACAAGATCCAAAAACTATCTAGATAAGTGAAATCATAATACAGTTTATAGTTTCCACTTTGTAAGGAAAGACAGCATCTCAAAATAAGCAAGGCTGATCCTTAAAATTCTGCATCAAGTACACTGCAGTTTACCTAGCATGCTGCCAGCTACCAAAATATCAAAGAGTGTGTCAGCATAGCGGCGATAATCAAGCCGTGAGCCAGTTGCATCCAGAAACTTGGCTATAGCCTCCAGGTCACTCCCAGCTTCATTGAGGCCTTGGACAATCGTATCCCTGAAGACTGTGGGTTCAAATTTCTCCTTTTCATCTGGAACAGAGATAAAGGGGAAGGAGAGAGAGTCAGTTTGAAACTTTCTGTTTAAAATTCTCTATCAGCCAGCAATTGAAGTAACCATGGCACCTAAACATATTCTTCCTGTTCTGGTCAATGCACCAAAAGTTTGTTTGGTTGGCTTTTATTGCCTCTGGAAATTTTGCAGTGTTTACCCTTGCTTCCCTCTCCTCCCCATCTCCTCAAAATACCAAGACACATACAAACATACAGGAGTAAATAAATAAAAGGGAGGAAAGGCAACTGTTGAAATTGCTTTCAAATGTCATACTCTTGCTTCTCTTGTTGAAGATACTGAATGTGTGTATCATTATGCGTTGCTAAATCTGATCGCAGAATAAAGGGTATGTCAGTTATGTGTAAATTATCCCACTGTAGGAACATTCCATCTTTCATTTCTTGATAAATTTCTCTTTAAATAACTATGTTCGCATATCTAAAATGTTTTCAAAAGGACAAGTCTTCCGGAAAAGAGGAGATCAAGGCATTCATAAAAATATCTTTTGTGTAAACCTTTAGGAACCTGCCACACAGCGTAACCAAGAATTTATCTTTCGTATTCACAGACCTAAGTAGCACTAGGAACACAGAAATGCAGCTCTCACATTGCATTTTCTACAGCTGTCACTGGTTGAGCTCGATTAAGGTACAGTCTGACCCCCAGACAACATCCCTATGTCAAGGCCATTAGCCACAACAGATGTAACTGCAACCTCCAGGTAAAGCTAGGTAGATTTACCCATACCTCCTGCTGCTTTTTCTTGCAGGCTGTTAACAGCTTACCACAGACACTCTTAGCAAAGCAAGTCCTGACTTTATACAAGGGAACGTATGTAATGCTTGTTACTGTCAAAATAGCTCTGAACTTCAGAAACACAACTGCGAGCTGTTCTGTGACACTCAGAAAACAAAACTAGTTTGTTACCACCAGCCGACAAAAATGTTGATGCAAGTTCTTTAAAAAAACGGCACATATTATATCTAGAAGATAAATCCAGGGATCTTAGTTACTAAGATGAATGAGGATTGATAAAATGCCTGTGTAAATACGTGCAATCTGAAACGTGCCAGCTGCAACCCTCACAGGCTTTTTGGGAGAAGAGGTCCTGGACATTACACATCCTCTGGCTGCAGGTTTCCTTTCTCTGTGATTCATAGTGCAGCTTTTTATCCGAAATATTAACCAAGAAGACCTTGGATTCCAATAGCCTTTCTTTCCCTAATTTCTTTCCTCCAGCCACATTAGCCTTATGGCAATTAAATAGCTATTTTACACACAATGCCTACTTTTATCAGCTTTAATATTTCTAATACATAGACGTTTCTTCTTATTCCCCTGTGTGTACCTGGGATGTGCTCATTCTACCATCTTCAGTGCATCACTTGCACATTCCCCCCTTCTTTCAATGCATCCCTTCCCCCATAACAGTTGTACCCAGAAAGCACAAGCAGTCCCTCCTGCTCAGTGTCCCAGGCCACTGGGAAGCTCAGGGGTCTAGTCAACCCATCCTTCCAAGGAGCCTGACAGCACACAGCCAACAGCAGTACCAGGGCTGCCTGTCAAGTGCTCAGCAGCGCTGGAAAAATGAAGCATCACCTTATTTTCCAGAATCCCCTGCTATGCCAAGCTTTTAGTGGCTTGTTGACTNATCTCAGAGGTCTTTTCCAACCTTAACAATTCTCTGATTCTATTACCTACCTCCAAGTGGGATGCTGCCCTATCCCCAAAAGCTGACCTCCTCAGACCAAAGCTGAGGATGACTCAACTCCATGGATACCCATACACATAGGGCACTATGATTGTGTGCATCGCTCGTGCAACCACCTGTTCTCAAACCCAGCTTGTCCTGAAGTGATGCACACAATCATAGTGCCAACCTAGCTTCTACCCTACCACGCTCTCATCATCCAATAGTCTACTCAATACGACCCTTCTCCGAATTGCAAGCGACTTCCTCCCAGGCTTTTACTTCACCCCAGACCTTGGAGATATTCAGGCTCTCAGCTGTGTTACCTCAGCCTTCAGCTGTGATGAAGATCTGGAGTCTGCCATTTCAATAACCATTTCATATCTGTGGGGCATGTGTGTGGTGGACAAACCAGAGAGGGTCAAGTGGGGAAACTGAAGAACCATACCATTGGTCTGGGGAAATGCCTACAGAGAAGCATACTACCGGAATCCCATCTGAGCTATCGGACCAGTTACCAAACACTCAGTTGCAGCTCTCTTCCAACTTGAAGTACTAAAACAACCCGAAACAAGCAACAAACCAACCAACCCACAAACAAACAGCCTTTTACTGAAGTAAGTGTTAAGTACTTCAGTATGCATACTTCAGGCAGTTTTATTTGCGCACAAGAAACCCAGCTCCACCCATAAACAAGTAACTGAGTATAATTATTCTCCTTCAGGTTACCAAATAAGTATGTATTATTTGCAGGGAAAAAAAAAATGCTTGATGACTCATTAACCAGTAAAATGACAGAGTTTTGTCTTAAGAGACGAGTTAAAACAATAATCCTATTTTACCTTTTCAACTGTATTTTGTCTAAAAATTTAAGATGTTCACGTCTAAACTGAAAGGTGCTATATGCTTGGTTTCATGGGTACACAGTGCTTAGTACAAACACAAAACCCATGATTAATATTTCTTAGCTATTTTAAAAGAGATTCTTTTTCCTGCCCCTGAAGTTCTCCTCTTATCTGGAGTGCCTTACTATTTTCTTGTCTACCACAATCTAAAAATTTACACAGGAAGAGGAGGTAAACTCATTGCATGAAAAATGATTTATAATTTTATTGAAACATTTTCCTACCAAGCTAATGTACTGAAGAGGAATATGCTGATGTAGTACAACAGGGTGAGTAAGAAGCCATCATCAAGAAGTGGTGACAGTATGTTGAGCTGTCAAGTGCATAATTACTAAACAAGCACAGTTTCAATCACGGGCTAGCGGAGGCAGGTGTAGCTTGCAGATGTGATGCATACAATATCCAATGCAGCAGTGCTATACACAGCTTTTAATTTTCATCATGTTCCCAGATCCTTATTTCCTTTCTTTTGCTTCTAAGGAAATCACAAAGTACACTTAACACCTCCCTCCTTAAGAATTAATCTTAACTCTTAAGCAGAAGGCCTGCAAGTGTATTTCTGTGGAAGAAAAAATGAGATGCCCTCTTCGGCTCCCCTTCTGACATCACATTAACATAAAGATGTTTATATTGACTTTTTACGAGATAATTTTTATGCTGAAAGTAATATGCATTGTTTAGCTTAGCTTCATTTTATGCTGCCATTTACCTTTTTGCAGCAGTTTTTTAGCAGATATTAACTCTATGTTATCAACACCATGGCAACAAACTTGGGTCTCAGATATTGCCTGTCAGCTTACTTTAAACAGTACACACTGTTTGTTCCTGTTAATGCTTCAGGAAGCTTTTTGTCCTGTCTGGATACATAAATTTTCTTTATTTCCTACCGGCATTTTTGCTACTCCTATTTCCTCCTCTTCCATTTCAGAAAACACAAAGACATCAATTTGCATGCGTGCAAGTACAGTGCAGTCAATACAATCCACATCCCATGTATCTGCACCATAAGCACAAATCCCAGCCAGATGCGAACTACTGCTGACCCTCACCAAAAAAAGCAGTACTCAACAGGTACAGAGATTACACTGAGAACTAACCAAACTATTTTCTTTGCCCAGATTGCTAAAAACTTGTTATGGAACTGTGAGATGCCTCCTTCCCTTGGAAGGTTCTTCCCTTTACAACATCATTTTTCTTCCTTCAAATCTTTTTAAAGTGATTTTAATGCCTACCACTATATATGCTGGAGGCAAAGTTATACCTTTTATTAGATCAGCTAATAGAACTGGAAGGAGTGGGATTTACAAGCTCGTCCTTCATAGCCCTCTCTCAAAAATGTTTTAGACGCTAAGCACATTTTGAAACTTTAAAGAAAAAAAAATATCATCTTCCTTTTTTGCTCTCTGACAGCTCAAAAATTGTTCGCATTCAGAGATTAGTGGCAGTAATAGAGTTCATATGGACAATTATTTTTATTAGATGCCTGACTGTCTCCTCAGATGGCAGTGCTCCTGGGAGCTGCAGAAGAAGAAAGAGAGTATCGTGACACACAAATCAACCAGTAAGAACTAGCAGTCATCTCTCAAGCAGCTCACTTCCCCCAGCATTTGCGCATTTCAGACCCTCCTACCTGCCTGCTACACACAACAGAATAGTCTCCAATGACCGAAATGCCACGTTCAACCACAGCTACTGCACTCTCTCCTACCTGGGTGAAAATTCATGACTCCCTGATAGACTGGAAGTCAGAATAAAAAAAACTACTAGTATCTCCTAGTCTAAGCCCAAGACATAACAGTCTGTGACACTACTGTGATACAAAAAGAAAAAGTAAATACTAACAGAAGGGAATAAACATTCTAGAAAGCCATTTCTCTTCTTCGAGCCCTCTGCCTCCAGAAAGAAAACAGCTATCTACAATTTTCTAAGCAGGATCCTCAAATATTAAGGCAACTAGAATCCCACCATATTTGAAGAAGAGATTTTATGCTTTAAGCACATAAAGAAGTGTTTGCATGTTAAGATTTCTATATTAAAGCCATTTAATATCACCAGTCCCATTTAAGAAATCTCTCAAAAAATCCAACCCCTCAAGTCTTTTTCTTCTTCCATGTAGTCAACGAGTATCTATTGCCATTTCCAATCACTGTAACAGAAGTTAGAGAGATAGGTACAGAATTACAAATAAAAGCCCTTTATTTATTCTAATTATTACTTGTATTAAATAGGAGTCAAAGACCAAATCTGCATTAGGACCCATTATGCCAAATACATTGCAAAACACAGACTGAAAACCAAGTCTTTATGAGAGAACGTTTTCCAAGACAATTTTAGCAAATAGCATATGTACCATAATTGACTGACCTAGATTGAATAATACATTGGATCAATCCAGCAGTATGCATATCTGATTGGTTTTACTGCTTGATCTGACAGGTGTTTCTTTAGGGATTGTTAATTCCATTCCTTTAGCTACATAGATGTAGCTGTTGCTAGTTAACGCAGTGTACAGCTACTGCACAATGTTCTGGACCATGCTGATAGTATGTTAATCCCACTAATTACTGGAGCATCGTGACATTTATTTACAAACAATACCCGTTTCTTTTTTTAATTAGTTATACCTACAAACATAACATTGTATGTGCACCAGGGAAAGGACATTTTCTGTTATAAGAGACTGCACCAGTCAAACTAATGGAGGAAGTGATGTGTGCAAGGGAAGAGAGATGAGAGAAAGCTGGCATTGTTTTTTAACACGACTGAAAACAAACTATTTTGTAATTCTCATCCAAGCTTTGTGATCATCCGAGATCTTAAGACGCTCACTCAGCTCTTCCGACTTGTGATAGAATTTGTGATTTTCTGAGAAAGGTTACAAACTCTTTTTGTTTCTCTCAGCCACAGAGAAAATGCTCTTATTTACATTTTCTGTCACAAGACATTAATACCAGGTGTTAGCTTTTGATCAGAAACAGAAAAATCAAGATGGAAAAAGTCTGTTACATGACAGACAGGAACCCCACCTGTGTGTGCTTTAATAATCTGCTTTTGCAACAGCAAAAAATCCAAGCCTTCTTCTCACAAACCAGACTTACCACCACCACCACCACCGCCGCCCCCCAGAAAAATTAAATCATTTTTACATATATTTTTGCTCTCCGCCTCATAGTGTTGGGCAGTCATCTCGAACACCTAAACTGTAACAGATGAACTCTGTGTATAGTATGAGCAAGCATGTTAGGATGACACTCGCTGTACAGAATACCTGGATGATCAGTATAATTAGCACCACTTAGCTTTCTTTAAAAACTGATGCAATATTGTACATAAGGAAAGAGAGCGTTGGTCATGTTGACAGAAAATCAGCATCCCAAGGAGTAAAATAGGACTTTGGCAATGGTACTTGTTTTATTTTAACAATTAAAAAAACCCAAACTACACTAACACAGCAGAAATAAATATTTGTGAAAAAGGAACGTTCTGACCTCTACTGTTACAGAAAGCAAGGCCAACAAGATGATCTGACCATCTCATGGAGAAGAAAGGTGAGAGAATTCCTTTTTACATGTGAAAGATTCATTTATAGATACAGCATTGATTGGAGTCAAAGAAATAAAAACAAAAATCAAAACCAAAAAAGCCACATTTTCGTTAAGCAGCCTTTAAATAAAAGCTCATATTTGCTTTCTTAGTTGAAAGGGACATTTTAAGAAACACCTGAAGCACACACCTAGTAAAGTTTCTTCCTCATATGTAAATATACTATAAAGTCAGTCAGAATCTGTTTTTTTAACTGAGACTTCTACAAGACTTAATAGCTAATAAACCCAAGTTTTACAGACTGTCCTAAGATATATAAAGAAAATAATAAAATTCATAGAGCATAGTTAAAAATAACATTTGAACTTTTAACATGGCTGGAGAGACAGGAGAAAAACCTTAATCCTATTGAACTTTCACTTATTCCACCTGCCCTGTTTCTAGTCATTTTAACAAAGAGGAAAATAAAGTTAAGAATGTAATGTAACCTACCCCTCTTCCTAGTTTTGAACCGCTGGCCTGTTAGCACCGGCTTCTGATTCTTATTCATAAAATTTCTGGAGGAAAAAAAAGAAGAGAAAAATATCTTTTTACTATGGCATTTACAGACAACAGCTTAACCTAAAGGCAAAATAAGCATTCAGTATAGTGAAATCCCAACATGCGAAAGGGAAACAAAGTTCTTGACATATACTCAAAGCATGATTCACCTTATCTTCAAGACGAAGAGCACTATGATGCAAGCGTAACTTTGATGAGATGTGCTTCTCTCAAAACCTGGCTCTTACTATCCCTATAAAAAACGTGAAGGTTCAAACGCAAGCAGAAAGGTGATGGAGCCTCTGCCCTTACTGCCGGGGCAGAGGTGCAGCAGCACTGCTCACGAAGCTGATGGGGATGCTCAGGGGTACAGAAGCCACTAGGACACAGGACTGGGAACAGTCTTGGCGGGGCTCCACGCCGCACAGGTCTTGCCCTCCGGGCAATCAGATTCCCAGGGCTACACGCTGTCCTTCTAAAGAAATGACTGCAGTCTAACCACAAAGATATTATTTTAACAATCAAATCCCGCTCAAATTTTTCCTCCAAGCATCACTATATCTTAGGAACTTCTAGTTCCTAAAAACCTCTATGTGTTGTAAAAAATAGTAAAAGATAACCAGCTTCCCCCTCCATCAATTTTGTGTATAAATACACAGTTAAGGACCTACATGGCACATCATATAACAACAACAACAGTAAAAAAAATAAATATTGGGCTTATGTAACTTCAGACCTTAATGGTGAACGTCAGCGTGGAATGTTAAAAAAATCTGTGAAGCGATCATATATTAAAGCCATATTATATAAAGAAAACAAAACTATTTTTCAGCTTTGGATATAATTAGTTTAATCACACGAGAAGAAGCTTGCGCAAGGAGCAGCTAAATCGACAGCTGAATGCAAACAGCAGTGAATGCAGGGAAGCTCTGCAACACGTGGTAACCGTCACGGGTCATCCCCCTGTCCTGCCAACAGCAAGTGCCAGCGCTGGGACTTACAGGCCACGTATTTCATACCCCGCAGGTCATTAGGTCACTGTTACATAGGATTTGCTTAACCAGAATTAAGCCTTACCATGCTAGAAGCTTTGTCCTTTGGGCATGTTCTTCTAATAAGTTTAGTTCTACAAAAATCTGTGTTATTTGTATTTCTTCAGTGTGAACTGCAGGACTAGTTTAAAAGTACATACATTTGAGAACACTTCTTCCTACCATGAGCAAAGACAAACTCAAGCTCCATGGCTAGAAAGATGCCATCAATCACACATTACTATCCAAGTAATGCTCTCTGTACGCCTGAAAGTTTATTTAACAACTCTGTTAACAATGCCCCAGCTATACAATATGTTCCCATTCACCAGACTACTCTTCTAGTTACAGCATCACTAGCTGGCCACTTCTGCAGCATTTCAAATGTTTAACTTGCCAAACCACTGATTTCTAGTCTAGGTCTACCATTTATCTGCAGTCAAAAAACTGTCCACATGCATCAGAAACAGCCAGTCCAGTTCAGAGTCAAGACTGGTTTTGCTTCCTGCAAGTCACAAAAAATACAAAGATACAACAAGCAGTTAAACTGAGAAGTTCACATTCGTCACTGAGATTTAAAGCTACAGTTTTCACAGACCAAGGAGCATTTCCAAACAACTGCAACTCCAAATAGCCTTCTGGAAAAATGATTTGCCTATCTGCAAAGAGAGTTACAAACGGCAAACCATAATATCATGGGATCTTTTAAAGTCTTGTATGATCCAAGCCTCCCTTCCCAACGGAGCTCAAAAGTCTCTTTCCCCACTTAGCTGTCTCAGTGGCAGAGGAACAGGAGGTGCTTTTCAAGTTAATTAGGCAGATAATCTAGCAGTCAACAGGAGTAAGCAGCAGCCCAGCCTCTAGCCAGTGACCAGCTAGATTTGACATATTTATCTGCTTTGTCTTTGTGCCCTTCAGTTATTTGTGAGAGACTGATTTATAAAATATAATATTTGCTCAAGTATTTTTGATCGGTTTTGTGCTTGGCCCCGATACCTTACACCTTGTTCCAGGTCTAAAAATGTTCATTTCAATAGATTGTGGGAGGAGCCCATGAGGTTTGGAAAGAAAGTGTCAAGCAAGCCACACAGCAGGTAAGAATTAATCCGCTTGTCACAGCTCTTTCAAAGCAAACACATGCTTGTTAGGCTGGGACCAACGCTGCCCACTCCCTTAATTAATTCCTTGGGGGCAATGAAATGAATGACACCTGACCCTCAACCCAGCCATACTGGTACAGTTTCCCAGTTGCTATAAAAGATATAAGCGTATATGGTAAATTTCTAGCACTATCCTTCTCCTTTCTTTTGATGCAGTGTCTTTCTAAACGGTGAGACGAGCCACACACACCTGAAGCTTGACTATCGGATTTTAGAACTGTTCCCTGTGAATATAAAATATGTCCTTTAAGACAGCTGGGAACAAGATTTTAAAAAAAAACAGTTAAAGTAAGACTCACCACTTGTGGCAGATGCAATGACTAGAGGTTCAGTGCAACAGAAGAGACTCTTGAATAGTTAATTACGAGGAACACAGGATCTGCCGCCTTCTATATTTAGCTTTAAATGCACTGCGCTCTAATCTGCTCAATTGAGGGTCAGGCTTTATAAGGCACTCCTCAAGCCCTGGCCCTGGGAGAGCACAGGCACTTTCATCAAGAAACTGCAGCACAAGCCTGAGCAAAACCAACCCAGTGATCTATATGACAGCCCAGGATTTATCTATCCTACAAATGACACCAGGTTCTGCAAATGTGATTTTAAAGTGCTGTTGCTACCTCAACAGGTGCCTTGATGATAGTTTAAAGTTTACAAAAATGAATGCAATGCAAAAACTTTTTTTTTTAATCAAGAACACACCATCACCAACATAGAAGTGATGGCTGAAGGTTGTAAATTCAGGGTGGCAGCATATAGACTTGCACAGTACATTTGATTGCATTGCAGTGCAGCCTGCCTCCCAGGTGTCATGTAGCTATAAAGCCTTGAAATCATAAAAGACTTTGAACTATTACATATATTCTCCATTTTGAGAGGTACAGGATCTGAGTAGGTCAAAGCCAAAGGCAAATTTTGAAATGCCAGTTAGAGAAGTCATAATGGTAAGAGGAGTAAAGATCTTAAGGTTGGGTATGGGTACGAAGGAAACAGCCTCAAGAAGAAAACTCAAACCAACAGTCAAACCTATATCTTGCAGCCCAGCATCCTCCAGGGTTCGTACAAATTGCCAGCAGGACAGACAGCAAGAGATGTGGAAATGTTAGCTCCTTAGCGCAGTCCCTTCACAGACTCCTCTCTTCTACGGAAGATGGGAGAGGATCAGCAATAGATGCTTTACTCGATTCTCCCTTTAGGATCCAGAAAACCTCTTGTAGAAAACTCATGTGTTCAAATTCCATACTCAAATACTTTTTATTTTATAAACAGGTCAGTCAGAAGCTGGGCTGACTCAAGTGGGAGATGTCAGGCAGCAGTACAGCACCAGGCACCGCACTCTAGAACGGACTCATTTTCCATAAAAACCTCAAAATGTCTAAGCCTGCTGATAACTAACTTGAAGCTACAAAATTCTTCAGAAAAATTAAAAAATGCATGACTTAAAACAGTTTCCCAAATTCTACTCCCACTCTTGTTAACAGGCTTCTACAAAATAGATTCATACTCAAAAATATAAATTGTTGAGCTGGTACATTCTCTTGAAACTGCCTGAAGTCCACAAGTTCAGCTTTCTCTACAGTTGCTTCTCATTTACGTGCTAAAGACCCTAAACAGCTAAAATAAAACTGAGGGACATCTACAGCTGTACATATCTAGACAGATATGGTATAGCAGTTTCTATAATCGACCAATCTTTCTCACACAACCAATAAAAATTGTAACAGATTTAATAAAATTAATTTATAAAGCCAGCAACAGATGAAGTAAAAGTTACTTCAGAGCTTCAGCAAGCTTGAACTTGCTTAAGATGTTAGAAAAATGCGTTCTTTTACCCATACCACAGGGAAATTATGACAATTAACTCCTAAATTATTGAAAGCCTTGATAAGGCTGAAGTTTCTACCAAGCTAAAATACTGGAAACATTTGTTCGTGGAAACATATTGCTCAAATTGAAAAAAAAAATAAATACTGAAAACCTTTATCCAAACCAATACTATTTTTCTAAGCGTCGTTTTACACTTCTTTTAACCGAAATCTCAGAATCATCTGAGATTCTTCAAACATTAACATGCTCACGATGAATTCAAGAACAGTTGCTTCACAGCAGTGAAACTTCACTGCCCTAGTTATGGAGAGGGGGAAATCAATGCCAGATAACATCAAAAAAAGAAAAACTGTTTCATAAAACTCCCTGCCAGGATATAATGACTCTACATACACAGGGCACTGCAACAACGGCGAGGGCAAGGGAGCCCACGGGGGCAGGTGGTGACCCTTTGGGCAGCCCACCGGGCGGGCTCCAGCGGCACTGCTCCATGGGATGCTGCTGCCGGGACTCGCGCTGACCGCATGTGATTGATGCTGGAGAGAGCTGCCAGAGCACCACCAACACAGCACCACCAGCTTTCACAGGAACAGATGCTTGGCAGGAATTTCCATCCCCTTTCCGTTGCTCAGACGTCATGCAAGACAGGAGCACTCATCACAAAGTCAAATAAAATAAAAACGTAGATGGGGAGCATTTCTATGAAGGAAAAACCCCAACCTACATATCAAGGTCAATCTTTTTTTCCCTCCAAGAAGTGGAATATCCAGGACATTAAGAGGCTTTATTGGGTCTTTTTCATCCAGTAACATTACCAGGCATTTCATCTTCTCACTGTTACAGTTCCAGGCTTAGGATGAAAACCTAAAGACGGTTTTCCTCTTCTTTCAGCAACAAGCCAAGGAGTTATGTTAAAAGTAAATTACTGAACTCGAGCAGCATGGAGGAAGAGCTGCCCTTGCACTTCTGCTGGAGAGGAAACATGTCAGCACACAGCCAGCAGCTGCCTCCGCTCCCCGGGAAGGCAGCAGGCATCTAGATTACGAGTTAACAAAATCTGTAGGTGGAAAACTCATAAATCGTTACCAGTGCAGAAGAAGAGCGCAATGTAAGGGGACGACAGGACAGAGCGGATGCAATGCAGCTGCCGGTTCTCGCCAAATCCTGGTCAGACTTCCCACTTTCCACCCAGATACCGAGTCCGTGCGAAGACCCTCACAGCTCCTCCTTTTCCACAGGCACTTCCCAACACCCGGGTGCGGCGAGAAGCGAGCAACCGCAGCGCACTTCGGTCAGGCAGCCTGCACGGTTGCTGCGGCATTCACCACCACAACAGCTGTGAAGTGTTTTCTGCTTTAACACAGTTTTAGCACCCTTGTAAGGCTACGAAATCCACCTTGGCTGCCAACATTTCCCAGGTTCGGGTCAGTGTAAAGGAAAAGCTCTTTATTTACACATCTGAGGCAGTAAGATGGCTAGCCCGCAATGTGAAGAGCAGCAGTGACACTCCCTACCTCCTGCTAGAGCTCACTTTGACGCTGTTGAAAAATAAGGAAATAAAAAGCTCTATGTGCTGCTTCCCAGGGTCCCATGTGCTGAGGACAGGACCAGAGCAGCACTACGGCGGCACCTCTCCTCTCTCCTTCATTGCATATCTGGGGAGCCAGCAAGACCAAGCCCCTACACTCAGTGAGACATGCCAGGTTTTCTGTACACTGGTTGACTTGTGCTATTATCACCCTTTTCTGACTCTTGCCCTCTCTGTTCCTAAAACACAGGGTTTTTTTAAGAAGTGACTAACAACCTGGAGGTCTGTAACTTCAACCATGGTACAAATCGGCAGGAAGGGCAGCACTGGCAGCCAGAAGGTTTATCTCGCTGTTTTGCCCACAGACGCCACCAGCAGAATTACAATGTTTATGAAATCTTTATCCCAAAGGTCCCACTCAGTACAAAGAGTAAAGCCAGAGCCAGGCTCTCACCACATTAAGATCCCCTTACTGATTTTATTGCACAAATGACCTCAGTGGCAACATGTAGGGATGAAGCAGTCACATAACAACATGCAGGGTAAATACAATCAACCTGGTGTTTTAATACTTACATGAAGAAAGGATACTGCTAATCCACATGTTTATGCTGAAAAATTCATCTTCTGGTTTTGATTAATTTTGCTTATGACATTACAGTATATGAAGCAACTAGATACAGACCTTTGATTTCATACTTGGAAGCATGCCCTTAGTCACCAGTGGCTATCATGTGTAGTATCTTAAGATAGTGTTATAACAGGTTTTCAACATGCACTGAATGCCCTGTCTTTCCCAAAAGAGCTTTCGAGAAGCTCTTAAGGCACTTAATCTTTTTTCTTTTTTTTTTTAATCATGGGACAGTATTTTTTCCAGAGTAAAGAGTAAGTGTCCACTCCAACAAAAGTACTTGCCCTTTATTAGTATGCCTAGCGGGAGAGAGAAAACAAAGAAATGAAACAAGTGGAATTGGTTTCATTCTGCAGCAAGTACAAATACCAAAAGAGAGAAACTTACCACACTTCAAATAAAAAATTGTGCTCATGCAAGATTCTCCAGCCAAGAATTGTGCATGCAACCTATGAGTAGTTATCCAGCTGAGAAATAAGTAAGCCCAGACAAAAGAAGACAAACTCACCAAAATTTGCACCACAAATCTTATCATCTAATGCTAAACTGGGATGCGTAGGAAGATGTTTCTTGAAAAACATTCAAAAAACCCCACTGCCACCAATTAATGTACAATCACACACTGCATTAGAGATCCAGCTCACTGCACATATGTCAGGAGAGCAGGTATTTCTTAGGTCACTAATCAAGAATTCCTACAGAAGTGGCTCAGCTGAATGAAAAGATAAAAACAAGACAGAAACCTCCCATGACTGAAGCACTCCTGATGTACTTCACAAGGTCAAGAGAACTGTAAATTGAACCACCAAGGCAACAGACTTCTGTGTCTCATAGTCAGCAAGCATATGAAATATGTATGAGTCATGGCACAGCCAGTGGGGGGAAAAAAAAAAAAAGAACACAGACAAAAAAAATTCTTAATCACTGACAGGTGAAAATACAAGTCAAGAAAATGAAATCATACATTTGGGTTGACACACGTAAAAAGTTAATCTTTTAGTAACAAGGTTTTTTTCAGCAACTAAGAGGAGGAATTAGATACAATTCTTCAAGGACAAGGTATTAGGAGGAGCTTTTCTCAGACTTTTGAGAGCTCTCTTAGGCTGCTGTGCTCCTAACCAGAGAAGCCTGAAATAATGGAGATGGTGTATTGCTGCAGATCAGTTCATATCCAATTAACATTCTTTTTAAGGTGATAGCTAGTCATCCAACTCCAAGCTTGCATGCCTTGCCAGCAGGAAAATCTCTTAGAAAAAAGAGGATAAAAAGGATCGGCAGAGGTCAGGGTCAGGTGAACTTAGAAAACAAGCAAAAGACAGTACTCTTCCAAAGCTACTAAGGTTTTTTCCTTATGCAAGACACCACCTTCAATAGACTGTGTAGATGTTAGAACAGGACTCTAATTCAGAGGGACATTGGAAGTGCTGTTTATCCTGAAAAGTAGAACAATCTCAGCAATTGCCATAGGAGATGATGTTGCTAAAGGAAAGACGGTGTAGCTGAAATTCTGCAAAAAATATTATAAAGGTACTGGTTCAATTTAGCTCAATCCTTCCTTAATGTTCAGCAGAAAGAGTTGTACTAGCCACTGTTCACAGTACACTTGGAAGAAATCATTAGTAGAGTTACTTTATAGGGTCCCCCTGAACCAGGTCTCCAATAAACCAATAAATGCAAGTATTTGGAAGAAAAAGTGTTAAAAAAATTACCAGAGAGGCTTCATTCCTAGCAATGAAGTCCATCAGATACAAGACAACACAAGAACAGCTCACTAATGAAGGCCAGTGCAGGAAGAGCAGCCTTCCCATGGAGTGTACCACTCCCCTGCTCAAGTCCAGCCTGCTTCTCTTTTTTTAATGTATCAGCCCACTGAAAGTTATATTTTTACAGTGTTGACCCTACTCATACAATTCAAAGATCACAACGATAGAATCAGAAGATGTGCCGCTTCCATTTCTCTTGCTACCTGAAAGCTCTGAGCAGCAGCAAAAGCACAGGAGATCACCAGTGTCTCCAGGATACAGCACTGCAGCATTTGAAAACCTATAAACAGTCTTGCAAAATTACAAGGGCTAAGCTTAAAAATAATAAAAAAAAAAAAAATACAAAGTGTGCATTCTCCAAAAAGCAGTACCTCCCAGTTGCTAACAGTTTATTATTTCATGAACTAAACACAGTAATCGGAGGAGGGATGTATTAATAGCCAGCACCTCTTACACATTTACAAGCAGTGAAGGCCTTGGCTTTAATAAAATGACAACTGCTGTAAGCAGTAAAGCAAGTTTTAACTTAGAACTCCCTAATTACGTCTTCAAAGCACGTGCAAGGGAGAGGAGTTCACCAAGTTAACACATGGCTTTTTACCTGCAGAACACTGAATCAGCTTCCAGATACTTGAATTCTGAAATTTCTGGCTAAAAAGAGATGGCACAAAGAGCCAGCAGTAGAAACGCACAATGCTTTGCACCATGTCAACTATTCCAAACATACCAGCTAACACTGATCATGCTGCTGGCAGCATTCACTTGGATGGAAAAAGAGTCCATAACTGACTCGAACCACTCTTCATCCCAAGAGCAGTCCCATGTTCCCTGCGGCTGCTCCTCCTCCTTCCAGAGCAGGTTGAACATTTTGACAGGACACACTAGTTTTGGTGAACAAATTTCTGGAGTAGGGGATAAAAGTAGTCAATGTTCAGATTGCTTCAACCTGAAAATAGTTATTTTCTAGGCACTGATGGATACAACTCCTCCCAGACCAAGCCAACATAACTCTATGGCAATAGATAATGATTCATATCCACAAGTTGGGTGTTGGGGGCTGGGGGCGGGGGGAAGCCACCCAACAGTGTATGGCATAGGGTGCCTACACAATCAACTATTATCCTAGGTGTGTCAGAAAAATAGCTATTACAGACTGAACATGCAGAGTGGGGGCACACACTTGCTAGCTACCCACCACTTGGCAGCTCACATACCAGCACGCTCAGCCTTACATCAGAAAGGCATTTCTTCACCTCTGTGCAGAAGCCTGAAAGCTATTAGATGAATTCATGGAAAAAGAGTCTATCAAGGGCTATTAAACACAAGGATGATAGAACCTTCTAAGCTGAAAATTGCTGTAAGTATGAAAAGAACATGAAAGAAAGAAATGTAGCACTGTCATCTATCTATAATTTTACACTACCACATCTTTCCCCATTTTTTGGTTGGGTTTTTTTTTTTGGTTTTTTGGGTTTGTTTTTTTTTTTTTTCCCTCCTTTCTTACACCTACCCAACCCTATGGGCCACTTTCAGAGTCCAGACTGGACCAAAAGCCAGTTTATCCCAGAAAGTCAAGCTTTGGTCTGAGGTCAGGTAACTTATAGGCATCATGTATTCCACATGGCTCCTTCTCACTGTACACTTCAAGAAAGGCTGTCTCTTAAATCCATAATGCACAAGACAAGTATTACTCATCCATGATAGCATTCTCCACTTGGGAGTACTATGACAACAGCACTGAGAGCTGGGTGGCAATTCAGTGAGGCCAAGTGAGGAGAAGTAAACAAAAATCCCAAGAGGACTGACCTGTTCTATTTTGTAGGAGGACTTTAGGTTGCTGCTTTTAAGATGAGGGAAAACATTCAAACTAGTTGTTTTCAGTGACAAAAAAAAAAAGCTTTGAGACAGTCTGTACAGAATATTGTGATTCAACCCATGTATTTCTTCCCAGTGACTGAGGATGCCCAGCATCGTGAAGGTGAGCATACTGTAAAGACTGGCAATAGGAATCACATTGGTATTGTGATTGAACTGTGTATTGCAATTGCTTTACTTTGTTACCTGTAACTTACATTTGCATTGTGCTTTCAGAATATTTGTATCACTCTGCTGAATCAGAAATCCCCTGTAACATTAATTATCTTCAGATAAATAAATTAGATATCAAACATCACACCCTCCACATGTGTAGTTATCTAAAAGAAACTGGTCAGAGAGTATTAGACTCCGACACTATTCACACATCAGAACAAGCTGGGAGATCAGTCTCTGTTTGGTAACCAAAAAACTCAAATGCTAAGCAAACATGTATGGCAAGGTTTCTCTATTTTGATACACCGTGCGCGGACAAAGTCACAGAAGTGCTCAAAACCCCACATCTTCTCTCAATTTCAACAGTTCAGCTTCCTTTTTCTTAATCTTCTTCCATGCTGTATCTGGACATAAATGACATTAAATGCAACACTTATCTGAAAATATAAATGCATAAATCCAAGAATATGTCATTGTTGGTAATCCAGATTCAGGAGACACTGAAGTCCATCAAACTAACCCAAAGAATTCACAGTCTATCTATAAACACAGCACTACAAGCAGTGGCTATTATGAATGCTATGAATGCATCTTGATGGTTTTGCACCTCAAAAAAGATATATTTATAAGCAATTTTGATCATAATTGCAATCAGATGAAAACTCCATTCTCAAAAATACATTTATATACACAGGTGTACAGAATCTTAGAATTAAGAAACACTGCCACTAAAGGCAGTCAAATACATAGCAATATAAACCACTCAAGCTAGGAAAAAAAAAATAATAAATATTTATTCTGTTGTTTCACTAATTTGTATCTATTTTCCAGTACTAGCATCATGCGCTAACAGCATAATCACATTACAAAAAGCTAGTAGAAGTTACTGAGTGAGAGACATCTGCTTCACCCAGATGTAGACTAGAGTAGGTTTATAGTATTTTACCCCACTCGGTCACAGAAGCAGCAAATTCCACCTGCAGGCAGTACCATTTCGCTGCAGCAGTTCCTGAAGTGCTTTGTGCCCACGCAACTGGAAATGGAAGCACAGACAGTGCATGAACTATGCTGTCAGTCAGCACAGTTCACTGCAAAACCAAGAATTTAATTGATGTTATTGGTTGTGAGGACCACTACCTATTTCACTGTTGACCATTTTAGAATGCAATCTGCTAAGCCAAAACCCGTATCCCACTCCTCCTGACCAAACAGCCAACTGTCTGTCAGAACCCTAAAAAAAGGGGTGCATTTGACCTAACTCTAAAAATGAATGACAACAGACACCTAAGCCTGACCCTGCAATTCTTGCCTCTCTTCACAATCAATGGAGAAAAGTAAACATTTCCAGAAAATAGCTTATCTAAAATATTCTGCTTGCTCATCTCAGGGTGAGATCTTAAGGGAGTCCCTTGTGAACACCTTCACAGCTTCAGCTTTAGGCACTTTTTAGATATTTGAACTAGATCAAGCTTTCTCCATCAGTTTCCACAACGCTGGAACAGAAATTCACACCTGCAGATTGGCATCCTGTGTAAAAGTCTGTATCTCAGTGACACCTAAAAACATCTCAGGCAGAGTTAAGAGTGTAATTACACAGCCAAAATTAACAATAGGACAATTACTAATGGTATATTATTCAGTTCTACAGTTAATTCAGTAGACCTGCTTATCTTTCTGAACTGATTCACAGAATTTCCATTGCTGGCTGGGAAGCTTCAAAATTCAGTGTACCACAAATATCCCGAGAGAATACGCTCAGCATCAGACCACAACCACCCACCCACACCAAACCCAGTTTCTGAAGCCAAGCGTTACTGCAGGAGTTATGGATTTCTAACCCAGAATAGGTTTAATATCTTTTTAAATGGGCATAAACCATCACAGTGCCAGCCAGCCTGGCTTCCTTTGGCAGAAAAAGCATACATCCGCTTTGCGGTTGTTTAGACTGTATCAATGTCGGCTTGGCACAATATTTGACACTATTAAGAGGGAAATCTATGTTCTTGTTTACAACATCATTGTTCATCCACTGGAAAGACCGATATCAGCAACCTGCTTTTGCAGATAACCTAATAAAGGTTCCACGGGATGTACGTCGGTAGGTGTATGCGTACATACATACATGTAAGAGAGCAAGAATGCCAGTACAAGCTACGTTAGATTTCTACAACTCACTGCCTACAAGAACGCAAGATACGAAGAATTTAAAAGGTTTATTAATGAGACAGCTAAAGGATTTTTTTTTTCTGGACTGAGAAAACACAATGAAAGGCTTGGCTGGAGGACTTCAGGAAAACATGCCAGTTAACCTACGGCTCTTGAATGTGAATCTAGAAAAGGACTCTATAAGATACATTAAATTTCAGTGAAAAAGAGGCAAGTACCTTTCACTGCTACACCTCCTGTCCTTTGGAAAGAAACAGCAGCTTTCCAAAAAGCCAAAAAACTGTTAACAGCTACTGTGTTTATCATACAGTGAGGAAAACAAACAAACAAAAAAATTATTTCTAATTTTAAGAAGTGAACTAATGCTAAATCCCAAAATGTAGATCTATTTGTTCAGTCACGGATACAGCCAAACTCTCAAAGTCAGTGAACTGACTGTTAAAGCCCATGCAGACCAATGCATTTGCATGCCACCTCAAATGTTGCTCTGCCTAGTTTGATATGCTCTGTAGAGTTGAAAAACTAGAAAACCTGGCATATGTTCTTTGTTAATGGAAGATAAAAAGCAAAGGTAGCAAAAGTGCCAACCTAAATTTATTTTTTTTAAAATCTAAAATATAAGAAAGCAGATATTTAGCATGCCTCTCACTCAGGGGCTTTGCAATAGGTGGTAATTTTCCTCTATTCTTGACAATGCTGCAAAAACAGAGTTGATATTTCAGATTAAAAATACGTTGATATGAACCTTTATTAACCAATTGTTGAGGACACTAATTGAGGCAGCTATTCAGTAATCTAATAACCTAGTTATTAACAGGAACTGAGTAATTTGTACTGGGATTACAAAAAAAGTAACAAGGATGTTGAAAGAATAAATAGGGAACATCTTGGTCTACACTATGAAGACAGTGCACCTTTCCCCATCACTGACATCTTGCTCTCCCTCAGCTTCAAAAGACTTTTTGTGTTGTCTCCTCATACCATAACATTGCTTTTGCAGCACTGATACCTACCAAGTCAGACAGGTCAACAACTGCTTAAACTGACAAATGACCCCAGCCAGCAACTAAGCACCACGCAGCCACTCGCTCACTCCCCCCTGGTGGGATGGGGGAGAGAATCAGAAGAGTGAAAGTGAGAAAACTTGTGGGTTGAGATAAAGACAGTTTAATAGGTAAAGCAAAAGCTGTACTTTGTGATAGCATGGCTTTGGTGGGCACCTGGAGTCCAGCCAGGGTCAACCCACCACAACAAGGCAAAGGGAAAGGGGGAAAGAATCAGGTCTTCCTATAACCAGGAAACACAAACAACTCAGGGAGGGCATTAATGTACTAAACTAATCCTAGCATCAAACAGGCTACCCATGAAATGCTTTGGCTTGACACATTTGGCTTCAGGAAGCTGTGGACCACTGCTTACAGATGAACATTCAAGAATCACACAACTTCATCGCAGGAGAGACCTATTCTGACGCCTTGATGATTTAGCCGCGTAGGTCACTGAACAACTAGTATAACAAAGGATCTTGGAGGCACAACAGCAATGCAAATAAATTGACAAACTGATGGCACGGGCACATTGGGAAGAAGGCACCATGACTTTTCAGCATACACCAATACACATTTCAACAGAAATAAAATAATTGAAAACATAAAGCCCTTCCCTTGGCTCCTTTGGAAAAGTAAATTATGAGTATGTTTTCCTTTCCCTAATTCAAGCAAAAGTCTTCCAAAAAAGTTCTGCAAAACAAGATAGTGAAACTCAAAACCTGGCAAAAAACCTCATCCACGTACTTGAGCACAGGAGAAGCTTCCCTGTGCTGGGAAGAGAGCAGAGACAGATACGCAGAATGATGAATCTCAAGGACGGAGCCAAGGATTCATGTGGCCCTGGGGATGCGCTGACTGGGGCCTCTTTTTGCCACAAAATGTGTGTGTGGGGGGGGCAGGGATTGAACAGAATATGGGATTCAACAGCACAACACCAGGCTTCCATAGCACTGGCTGATGGTTTGGGGATCCTCAGGTCTTGGTCATAGGAAACCATGCATTACGACAACAAAGTAAAAGCAGACCTAAGATGGAAAAAGGGCTTAGCACCTGCTTCAAGGAGCAACTTCAGAGAGGCACAGAGACATGGGACAAAACCAGCAACAAGACTAACCAAATTCATGTCAATATTGGCACATACAGAGAAGGATGTAGACTGAAAAGAAACTCACCATCCCCTCTTCTTTCTAAAGGGTTGACTTCTCCTTCAGTAGTTAAAACAAATAACATACTTTTGTTTTTCTAATTTTCTATTGCTTGAGGCCTGAAATGGTAGTGAAAACAAATGACAAGCCCTCTATTGGCTAATGCTCAGCAACACATTCCTAAGAGTTCACCCCTGTGCCTTACCAAGAAAAATGACTAATGTATAACTTCAAAGCACTGAACGAATTTTCCCTCTTAAAAACACTTCTAGAGAAGTAAGGTATTTTATTTATGGAACCAAAACCTAAAATGAAAGGATCACTTAAGCTTGCAATTACAAACTGTTGAACTGCTTAGACTTCTTTTTCTGCATGAAAACAAAACACATCTAAGGAAAATACACAAAATAGTGGTTATTGCAATGAAGTACAACCCCAAAGCCGTATTTAGTAGTTGAAGGAGTTGTAGAAGGGTGTAACTCATTGGGATTCAAGACATCACAGGAGGTGTTTCCTTCCTCTGTCCCTGACTGACCTCTCTGTCCCAGACTGTGTCCTTGCCTGACCTGTCTGTCCTCAATTCTAACTCTCGCCAGAGGTAATCCATCCTTCTTACAGGCTGACTAAAAGCAATAATCTTTGTCTGCTACTATGAGTCTGCAATAAGTGCAAGCAATAAAACTTCTCCATCTGACCCAATAATAGCTCAGATTTTGCAGAGCAAATCTTCATACAGGACTCCAAAATATGCCTACGTATGAAGTACTCAATGAATTTTAAAATTCCTACAGAAAACTCTACAGTTTCTGTACTAGGAAAACAACACATTTCAAATTTCAAAAGCTTTTAGACACATTGTAACTAACAGGTCTTATAGACAATATCCATATTACATTAGGAATTACTACTGATTTACTTCCTGGAAGTATTTTCCTGACTTCTGGGAATTTAAAAACCAAAATACGTAACTCAACAAAAGATTATTTATTTTATATGAAAGATGTAAGGAAGTTTTTTTACTACATTAAAACATACTTAGTGATAAAAGCATATGTAAAGATGGAGTGGGAACACTAACGAACAACAGGGAAAAAACGCTCTTACCACATGTATTAGGCATTACCCAGGTTTCAGCTTCCGCACTGACTCAGGACCAGCTTACCTCTTAACTACTTTCCCTTTGCCTAGGAAGTATGCACCAAGCACCTCCTAGTCTTGCAATCTGATTTACATGAGCTACCACTTGCACCTATCCAACCCCATCGCAAAACTGTGATCCAAGTTGGAATGTCACAAATGTAAGATTTCCCTTTATTGTGCTTGCACTATACAACCACACTTTACAGAAGAGCAAAGCTGTTAAACTCTGAAACTCAAGTGTTTTGTTCTGCTCTCAGTTTTACAGCATGTAAGAATCTTGAGGAGCACTACAGTGCCATAAATATGGCCACCACACCAGTGTACCCTCCCTTTGGTCGCTGGACTGTCTCTTTATTTTGCTTTTTATTTTGGAATAGCTTTTATTTTCACTTTTGCAGTCTCTTACAAGATCTACAGCCAGATTTAAGAAGTATGGTATGGCAAGTTCAAAAGGGTTTTCAGGCATGGCAGAATATTACTGCACTCCACAGACTTCTCTCTAGGGAGAAGCAACAGATTTTTTCCATTTGCCAATTCTCCTCACACACCAGCATTACCTCTCAGTGATCCTTCAGTATTTTAGTTATCTTTGAACAGTTAATTACTATTTTAAATTAGCAAGTAAGTACTGCTGCAGTTGAGGGGAGGACTCCTATTTAATCAACAACAGATCACATGGAAAAAGAAACAGTATCAGAAATCAAATCCACAGTTTAATGGGCAACCATGGCAGTTCACAGGCAAAATTTATTGCGCATGATATCTGAATGGAATTACTTTACCTGTAGGCTCAGGCAGTGAGACATATAGCTGACAGCCTACTGCCTTACATGCAACACAGACATAAGATTTCTTCAATTTGAGTAGGAGGAACAAGGACAGAAAATAAGCTGAGGAGTAAAAGATGATGTCTCTTAAAGCAATCTGAACTTAATAGCACATATGCATTCAATGCATAATCTTATTCCTCTGCCCTAAACAATCACCTTAAGCCTGCAAACAGGTACATATATCTGTAGATGACTGTAAGCAGAGTTTAAACGAACTGGTCTTAGATTAAAAAATTACTCACAAATTAGACATAATTAGATATGTTTAACCCAACTGCCTTCACCAGATAAAAGGCTTAATTGTCACTGACTAACTGCTGCTGACGCTCCCAGGGTCTTTATTTTTCCCCAGTATCACATTCATGATTCCCAAAAGGCGGTCCAGGGTCTATACATGCTGTAAAGTTTTTCAGTGTCCTTCTACATGGAGATGTATTCCCCTTGCAGCTTTATGCAATTTTATTTACTTTACATTTCTGAAGTTCTGAATTTATGTTAGCAACACCTGTCTGAAAAGCCATTGCAAATCAACTCTTACAAGAGCGGTGCTAATGCATGACTGGGTTATTGCCACCACTTGCAAAGCTTAAGAGGGAAAGAACTTGGCCTTGCAAAGGTGCTCAGCCAGCCCTCTGACACATACTGCTTGGCAGTCACTAAACACATCTCAATCCTTCATCAGCAAAAAGCTGCTCATATGCCATTTCTTCTATTCTGCTTACATACCCACCTACATGGAATTGATATGCATGAAACAGTTTGCTTAAATCTTGGATTTCTCTTAATCAAAAAAGAATCATACTGACTTAAAGTCTCTTTTGAACAGTAAAAAAGATGTATTGTCTGAGCAAGTTGTTCATACTAGGACCATACAGAACAAACAATTAGGAGAATATGAAATCAACCTGCAAAGGAGCATTTTTTTTTTTTTTCCTAAATTACAGATCCAATATTGAGTATATAAATGGAGGAAGGGGTACACATATCTGGTTTTGTTATGAAAATAATGCTGATTTTTTTTAAAAGAAGCTTTTAATCAGGTAGTGCAAACACATGTTTGTCTAAGGCATTCACATTGCCCTCATCGTCACAATACCTGAGCACCTCAAAAATCTTTTTCACCATTAACCCTCACTATCTGTGGGAAGATTATGTGGGTTGCCCTTGCATGATTAGCCATTAAATAGATACACAAAAATTAAAACCATATACTCAAAAATGCACTTTGCAGGCTATACAAACAAACCTGTGAGCAGTTTTCTCTAAAAAAACTCTGTAGATGGTGTAGGGGATAGCGGTCGGAAGATCACGCGATGTAACGGAAAGAACAGGGGCCCCCCCCTTTGACATGTGTATTCCTACCCCTCGTGACGTATAGCTTATGGGCGGTAACGAAAGGCAGCGGAGTATATATTGCTATGCAACCTTTTAATAAACGCCATTTGCAGCATCCTCATCTTGGTGTCAGTGCTCATTGGCCCGGAGGCGGGGTGTTGGGCCTCCGAGGTACCTCAGCCGAAGGGGGTCTGTTGCAAGAGACGCAACAAGATGGCTGCTCTACCGGGTGCAAAACCACCGACGCTGGCTCTGCTCAGTCAGATCAGTTCAAGGAGCAAACCACCAACACTCACACTAAATCAGACTAATAAACCCTGTCAGGAAGACTATACCATTACACGAATCTTCAAGTCCCAAACTGGTACTTTTGCACTGCTCCGCTCTGTATTTCTCACTGGACAGCACTGCTCACCTCAACCCTGCCTACCCAACAGCCTGGACCAGACAATCTTTTGAAGGATCCTTTGGTGTCCTTCTGTACCATATGCTTGAGAATCTCTCAAGTCAGGGTTCAAGAGAAGATGAAGCGAGCACAGGTCATGCCTTGCCAGACTTTGGATCCAGCTAGAGTCAAGTGTCAGTATTTGCTCCTAAATTTCAAAGTGTAGAGAAAGCCTAACTTTGTGCAAGGTCCCACGGGGAACTGGTAGCAGACTGAGATCTCTACCCATGTCTCAGATGAGCACCATGAGCTCAGATGGCTATAGGAATACCTTGTCATTCAAAGATATACTTACTGTGGTCAAACTTCTATCATGCTCGCCAGTCCCTCGCTGCTTTCAGTTATTCTTTTGTAGTCTTTTTATAATCTACCAGACAAGGCTTAGCAACATTGACAGATCATATCATATAGATCCAGTGGCTGTCCTGAGATCCAAAACCAGATGAAACCTAAAAAAAACCCACTTACAATAAAATAAAAATACTTAAGGAAGTCAAAGTCATACAATGCCAATCAACTGAGGGGGGGGAAAAGTAACCTATCCACAGATTACTTAATCTGTGAGATCCGAGAGGAAAAAAAAACAGAGGACGTTTCTCTGTTACCAAAAAAACCCCAAAAAACCCACACAATGTGAACTTGCATGAACTTGAATTGATCTAAATGAATAATCCTATTAAATACTCCTCACTTTGGCCAGGATATAACTATGAGGATTGGAGACAGCAGGATCAAAACCCTGTGAAGGTCTGTCTGAAAGGCTCAGCTCCATGTGAAAGAGATTTCCCATAGCCCAGGCCATGCAGAAGATAGAACCATTTTACAAAAAAACACTTGGGAACCACATGAAATTACTTTTATATAGGAACAACTAAATAGACTTAAGACTTCTTGGCAAAAAAAAACAGTGGTGGGGGATAATAAAGGTCTGTCAAGCCATGACTACACATCAAGGGAGAATGGGGAACAATTCTTCATCTCCCAAAACTGGAACTGGAGGTTGGAGGTGGGAAATCAAATGTGTGCTGGTTTTGGTTGGGGTAGAGTTAATTCTCTTCATAGCAGTTAGTATGGGGCTATGGTTTGGATTTGTGCTGAAAACAGTGTTGATAACACAGGGATGCTTTAGTTACTGCTGAGCAGTGCTTACACAGAGTCAAGGCCTTTTCTGCCTCTCACCCCACCCCACCAGTGAGTAGGCTGGGGGTGCACAAGAAGCTGGAAGGGGACACAGCTGGGACAGCTGACCCCAGCTGACCAAAGGGATAGCCCATCCCATATGACATCACGCTTGGCATATAAAGCCAGGGGAAGAAGAAGGGAGCAGGGGACATTGGGAGTGATGGCATTTGTCTTCCCAAGTAACCATTACTGCTTTCCTGGAGATGGCCGAACACCTGCGTGCCAATGAGCAGTGAATGAATTCCTTGTTTTGTTTTGCTTGTGCGCACGGCTTTTGCTTTACCTATTAAACTCTCTTTATCGCAACCCACAAGTTTTCTCACTTTCGCTCTTCTGCTTCTCTCCCCCATCCCACCGAGGGGGGAGTGAGCAAGTGGCTGTGTGCTGCTTAGTTGTCAGCTGGAGTTAAACCATGACAAAATGAAACTGTGAAGTAGCAGGCTCAAAAACAAGTAAAAAGAGGTCATTTTTCAAGCAGCTGTGGAAGTTATAACCACAGGATGCTGCAGATGCAGAGGTTACCAAAAACCCACTGCAGGCGATCCAATACAAAATTAAGTCCTTAACTGTGAACCAGTGGGATGGGAACTAAGAGAATGTGTCATAGGAATATCAGTACTTGTTTGACCTGTTTTATTTTTCCCTACATAAAATGTAGTGGGTCCGCCCAAGTTTCTGATCATGCTAAGCCCTGGCATAGAAAGAGGCTACAGGATCTTTGATCCATGCGAGCAGAGCAACAGAGTACATGGCCAGAATTCAAGCAAGTCTCCAAGATACAAGCGAAGGTTAGTCATTTGAGAGAAAACAGCTTGAAGCCAGTGAAACCAGTTCAGCATCTCCTTTTCCTCTCTTCCATGTCCAAAGACTGAGAGTTTCATGATGCACTTTCCAAGGCATAAGGCAGTCTCTTCTCCCCTAACTTGACTCAAGAAAAAACTTATCGTTTTGTATATTCACCAAAAGTGAATGTTACTCAATTAAAGAAATCCTTGTTATTTTCTTGCATGAACCTTGCTCTCAACAACTGCAGAAAACAACAGGTGTTTAGGAACACCCATACATTGATTACAATAGCCATTATAAATTCCCACGAGCAGACCCGCACATAAGAACAAGCAGGGAAAAATGTCACCACTGATACCCACTTCACAAATCAAAAGTATGAGATGTATCACCTGACAAAGAAATAGGGATTTTTTTTATATGTGATACTTAGAATTTGAAATCTAAACAATATAATCGAGTCACAGTGAGATTAACATTTCCTTCTCCCTCTGTTAATACCCAAAACTTTAATTTATGACCACACAGTCATACTCAGAACTGAAATATGTGAAACAAACAGATGCAGCAGATAAAAGAAAATGCATTAAGGGGCAAGACACAAAGGTACAGAACCTACATTTTCATGTTCCAGTTCCCTGCCCTGACACAGACTCCCTATGCTGCCTTGGAAAAAATCACTTGCTGCCCCCATGCTTCAAATTCTACACATAAAATGGAGGCAACGCCACTTCATTACCTCATCACGATCTTGCAAGGATAAACTGAAGGTTGTGAAATGTCCGCAAACTACCAGACTGAAGGTCATACAGAAGCCTTCCACAGGTAAGAGCCAGAAACATTTTTAACTAGTGTTAAAGTATTTTATTACCCTTACAGATGGAGCACTCCTGCAGCCTTAAGTCACCAAATGAGCTCCAGTGAGGCTGCCAAGAAAAAACTGAGTTTGCCTGTTTACTCTGTGAACTAGAGTGCAGTGACAGTACTGACATTTTAACATTAAAAAAAAAAAAAAAAAGAATGCAACATGCATACTTTTGTACATTAAATGCCCAAAAGGAAGCTTGTAGGTTCTTGTTATTTTATAGTGGTATATCTCCATAGAGATTATCAGCGTACTGTAGTATCACAAAATTTGTTCACAGTGGGTAAAATTCACACCCTGCAGTGAACCAACAAAAGACCACTTAAACCCTAATTTCAGCCTTCAAGGTTGAGCCAGTGACAGACTTCTGTTAGCACTACATGGGGATGTCTTTCTGGACCAGAATATAAAAAGCTTGAGGATATTTCCCTCAAGGCATTTTTGGTTTCCCACAAAAAAAGTCAAGGGAATCTGTTACAATCTGAAGTCCAAAGCAATCTCTCTTACTTACACTTGTTGATTCAAGTAAAACTAGACAGTGGTACATCCCTGTATTTCTGTGATTTTTCAAATTGGGAAAACATACAGAATTTGATGGTTTTGTTAAAATAAAATCGTATCACGTTTTGGCTCTGTACCCCAATAGTTATGAAAATAGACTAGATTCAGAAAGCGTGCTCTGCTATGAACCAGGAAGCAAGCAACAGGACTTCGCCATGTCTGAAAGTCATTCGAGCAATTAATAAATGTGAAAATGGAGAACAAGATTAGTATTTATGAAAGCAATTCCAATAAATAAGTAGCCATGAGATGACCTGCAAGTACTAAGGACAGAAAAACATCAGCTTGCTGGTAAGGCTATGCCTTCAAAAATTAGTTACAGGAAAGAATACGTTCCTTACAAGAAAGGATATAAAAATTATACCCTCTATTGAAGAGCAGGGCAAAGGAAGGTAAAAAGTACCACCAAGTCCAAAGGTTCTGCTTTGCTCTCTCGTACAAACACACGCAGGAATCAAGGATGTTAAACCTCGGTCTCTGTCCCTTGCTGGGGATCTGCAGGATCATCCCTGTGCCCACTAAGCTTCAGCTGGAGGAGTGGAAAGTTGGATCCGTAACAAAGATCATTTTTCCACCGACGGTTTAATTTTAGAAAGGCGCTAACAAAAGGCACGGCTCTAAGCGCCCCAGACGCGTTATTTCCCTTCCCAATTCATCAGCGCCTGCTTCCTTTTGGAGACGCGACGCCGTGACACAACCGGCGGCCGAATAAACACCTTTTCCTGCCCTCAAAAAA
>VZTL01059132.1:0-20021 GCA_013400535.1 Scopus umbretta | reverse complement strand
CAATGCCCAGCCTATCCCCAAGCAGCAATCACTGCCTCCCCTGACCAACTCCCCCAGTTTATATACTGAGCTTGATGTCAGGTGGTATGGAATAGCCCTGAGGCTAATTGGGATCGGCTGTCCTGCCTGCATTCCCTCCCAGCTTCTTGTGCACCTGGCAGGGCATGGGAAGCTGAAAAGTCCTTGACTAGTGTAAACAAAACACAGCACTATAGCAGCTACTGGGAAGAAAATGAACTCTGAATTAAGCTGCAACCAGGACAATACTAAAGAGAAGAATCTGAGAAAAACATATTTTGCCAAAATGGAAAGGAAATAACAAGACAGTGGTTGTCATTACATAGACTTACAAATTGATTTTGAAGACTTCAGACTACAACTAAATCTTTAAAGTTAATCTTTCCAGACCTTAAGTGAAGAAAACAGATCAGAATTAAGACCCGAGCTTGCCTAGGGAGATAAGCCACGTTTTCCTTTACAACATTTTCCATACAGACCAGAATAAATATAACAACATGCTCTGGAAACTCCTCTTGCAAAATGTGAGCCCTTGTCTGAAGTTAAAATGCAGGCGTATTTCCCTGCCTCATCTTCACCATCCAGCACATCTCAAGAGCAATGATTCTCACTCTAGAATCAGCACTCTGCCTTCTGTTAGTGACTCAGGCGTGTTCCCAGGGGAACGTTAATTTGACCTGTGGCAAAGAGACATTCCTCAGTGCAGGTCAAGCTGGGATAACTCAAATGTAAATGAACAGAACAAACTTCCGTCTTTCTGTTTTTAATAAAAAGGATGCAAACCCAGGAAAAAAAAATGTGCTATTTACGCAGCCTTTCTATGACGTGGTTAGGATAATTTTAGATTCTGGAGGTGGTGCTGTTTTTGCTGTTCTGTAGTTTTAAAGCCCCATCATCACACAAACATTGCCTTTATCACATATCATACCGTTATGTTATTTCCCCATTGCAAAGTTAAGAATGTGAGTTTGAGAGGGATGTGTACAAGTCCACACAGGGTACAGCAGGCCCTGGAAATTAATCCAGGTCTCCTGTGTCTCAATCAAATACCTTGTCATAAGATCACCTTTCATCTATGTTAGATTTCTTGCTTTACTTGTACAGAGACACCAGCACCAGACATGCACAGAAATAAGACAGAGTCTGAGGGACTGAAGTGAGTGTCAGACCATTTTCCACAGTAGTCACTGTCCTTTTTTGTCATAGGACAATTAATGTGTAAGCTTGAAATTCAGGGAGAAGACCTAGTCTGTTCCACTTTCTTCCTCTCCCACACTTTAAAAAACAAACCATCTCCTTTAGCCCTGAATGCTCAAGGTTAAACTCCCACTTTAAGCATATACACAGGAACAAGCTCTTGCTTCTGCTCACATCAAAATCCTGAAGCTCCTGCTAAAATTGAGATAACCACTTTGGAGAATGAATCAATCAATTGAATGACCTCCTTTGGAGCTCAAAATACATAGTTAGAAATTGTTTGTTCAGGTGTTTATTTTTCTCATGTATTTCTGGCTTTGCCTGAGACTACACTCACAGTACCCAATATTGTTCAGAGACAGTATTTTTCTGTCCAAAGAGAACTTGAATTTTTGAATGATTGACAGGCTTTACAAAACCAATCGTGATTTCTCCACAACACTGACTGCTCAGTGAGCTGTCAGATATTATGCAGCTGTAGAACAAAAAGTGTGTTATTTGCTGGAATCGAAACATCAATTAGATCCTGTGATAAGTTAATTCATATCTTTAATGAAGAGTGATATTTTCCTTTGATGTGCAGGAAAGAAAGTGCCCTGAGTATCAAAAATGTTTACTAAGTTTGCTGCAGAAGGCAATCACTCTTTCTGTCCTCTTTTTGAAGTATTTTGCTTAAAGGGGGGTGAAGCTTTTGAACTGAAAAATGTTCACTGAGTTTAATGCCTCCTGTCAGACTATATGCATCTGCCTTCCTGAATAACATAAAATAGAAGTCAAGATGGAAAATACAAAAGTTCTTGCATGGTCTTTGTTTTATTTATTAATCCCAGAGGAAAAAAAATGGGCCAAGAACAAGGTATGAGGTCATTTCTCACTCTTAAATAGATTTAATTTTAAAAACAAGTTTGGGTTGAGGCTTGATTCCTTCTCCCACTTCCCCTGGCAACTTTCAGTGCACCTGTAGCCACTGCAACTGCTTGGGTCTTAGAGCCCAAAGATGGCAGGCTATGGTTGAAACACACAGTGGCAGTGAATAAGTTGAAATATTTTGTGATTGAAAAGGACATTGTTTGGCTTAAATGCTGGCCACGCCTGACAAATAACTATGAACAAATGGTTATAACAAATAACTATGAAGGACTTACAGTCAAGGTACAACTCTGGAATGTGCTCTGGTCTTCTGCTGATAGATGTCAAAGGAACTTGATGTAACATCAGGTGTATTAGATTAAGTAGGCCTTTGATTGATATATTTTCCTCATGATCAACTCAGGATCCTCAGCTGCAGATGAAAACCAAAGCCTAGAGTTAGTTTAACTGGACTGATGAAGACAAATTTCCAACTCCGTATTCTGGAAATCCTGAAGTTCTGATTTAAATTCACATATCTTGATTTAGGTGCATCTCAAGAACAGGGCAGGCTCATTTCACAAGGTCTGTGGAGTAGGTCTTCAGCAAAGACTAATCTGTGCCTGTGCCAGCAAAGAGCTTAACAAATGACCATTCCCACAACAAGAGGCCATTTTCACTACTTTCAAGCTGGTGTTCCAGCTTCTCTCTGTTATCTACTTCTCCAAGTCTGATTAGGCAGGAAAGAAAGGATAGAGTAGTGCTCAGGAGAATAACCTAGAACTCTTCTGACCTGTGTTGTCTGTTATTTTACTGCTCCATGAATTCAGATAAAAAAAATAGAAACCTACTAGGATTATTGAATTTAGGCCCAAGCAACTAGGCAATCACATGTGCAACATTAAGGGCAAATACCATCTCCTTCAATGCATATCTTAAAACACCTTATAGCAAATGTAAGATTACTTACAGAAAAAATGACCCAAAATAGGGTGTGTTTCAGGAAGAAGTATCAGGTCTATCCTGTTATGTATCAGAGATCAAAATTTACTTATTTGACAGAGGTGCATCCAGAAGAAGTGGTGAGATATGACAGTGAAGTCTCAGCAAAAAGAGGTAGCTGAATTAGAGAGCAATGTTTACTCACCAAAAAGTTCTAGCTAAATGACCCCAGCTTTGCACTTAATGCAATTGGTATGTCACTGAAGTAATGAAACCAGCCTGGGATGACTTGGCTTTTAAAATTTAGCTTGCATTTGGCTAAAAGAATTGAGGCACAAACCTGGTTTTGTTCTTGGCTGCTATTTAATACATGTCTATGTTTTTTAAGAATTCTTAGTATTGGATTTACAACTTGGGCTTAAAACTGGAAGGATCAAGCCAAGATGCTTTTCCGGGACCCCTAAAAACCCTACTCATTTTTTTGGAAGGGTAAGCCATTAACACAGAGCTGCTAACAGTGATTAGTAAACCATCCTTGTACAGAAATAAAAGCATCGATTATATCGGCTGCTTTCCAGTTCTATTGTAGCACATAAAAAAATAATTTTTAAAATGCTGAAAAATACAGCCCATGCCTAGAGCTGTTTAAATGATTCAAAACAAATGTGTCATACTTTGGCTTCCATAATCTTTTTCTTTGCCTTTTTCTCATGCACAAAAAGCTAAAGCCATTTCATTCTGTTTGAACAATTTTGTCCTCTGAAATGCATTTTCTTGCAATGCAGTAGGCCTTTAATGAAGCAAATAGGATTAGGCCACTGGAGAAATAGTTTCTTCCAATTTTTGACAATCTAAATCCAACATTGTTTGAACAATGCTGGCCCTTCTTTCATTAATCCTAGTCCAAAAGATGTTCTGAACTTTCTGTCAAACTACATTGTGTAACAACAGGACAGTGATATGGGTTACTAGAATATCTCTGCTCCTTATAACAGAACATTTAATCAGGCCAACACTCTTTAACTCTTTCCATTGCCACAATATAAATACATACATTAAAGAAACAAAATTTTGGGCTGTCCCTCTCCAGGAAATTCCAGTCAGGCTATATGAGCCTCTATATCCAGACTTAAGAGCCATGGGCAAGTCTGAGTAGGCAGCCTGCAGCACAGCCACAGTGTAAAATTGGGGCATTAGAAGCCTCACAAAACAAGCCAGGTCATCCAGGTAACTGCGTGGTTCTGCCAAGAAAACTGTTTCTGAACTGGAGGCTGCTCCCAACTCGGTTATGCTGGTCAAGGTTGCATCTCATCTTTTCCCTACTTATGTAAGCGGATAAAACCTGCCAGAATAGCTCTGCTGGCCTGAGCTGGAGTGATTTGATGTGGGAGTCCATCAGACCTGCCACTGAAGGGATGAGCAAAGACGTAATCTCTGTGGCAGTCAGCACAGAAATCTGCCTTTGCTACGGCCAAATTCAGTGCTGCCAATTCTTCTCAACTATGCTGGCTCTGCCTTTTAAACTACTAAAATATTAAGCCAAAAATTTCCCTGAGTATCCTGTAAACAATAAAGTGAAGAAACACTCATGTAAAAATTTCCTTCCTGGTTTCTTCTGACCCAAATCATGCGGTAAATGAGGCATTCCAACACGCTGTGCCCTTCAGCTGACGCCAGGTCCATGGTATAGTCATCACTCCCGATCTGCAAAAGGCAGATTCTGTGCTGCAGTTTAGCAGTTGTCATGAACGTTTGCCGTGCTCCCCAAGATGTTCCTGAGCTGCCACATGCAATCCCGGCTGTACTTCTCCCTTCTTCCTCACAAAGGGGCAGCATGTGAATAGCCAAATGATCTGCTCTACTTGTGGCAAAAACTTCAGGAATTCTTCAACAGTTTTTTTTTTTATGGTTTTTTCTATGGATAAAAAAAAAAATCACTGCAATATAGCATGGAGAAGACTACAGTGATTGTCTCCAGCCCATCACAGCATCTAGCTTCCCTGCTGTGCCCTATATATCATATGGCATGCATTTTCCCTTTCTAAGGGTGAGGCATTTAACTGGAGGTGTGCAGGTGGGAAACTTCGCAACTGTGATACTGTCCTTCAGGGAACCATTGGGTTTAGTGGGTTAAATCCAGCTCTATTACAGCTAGATTTGGATGCAGTTCTGAGCAGGTGTTGTTGCACTCACTTTTGAGAGGTCTTCAAAGCCTAGTGGACATGAGGTGCGCTCAGTGGTCTTTTTAAGGGCAGAGGGTGCAGGATGCAGTGTGGGGGGAGGATTTCTCACTACTCCCATTAGCTATGTCCATGGGGATGCTAGCACATTGCACTTCCCTCCCACCCCATGAACTCTACTCATCCCAAACCAACCCACCCCGAGTGAGCCGTGCCAACCAACTCACATAGCTCTCATCATGCCAGGCATTTACTGCACTGGTTGAATCTACTCCAGACACTTTTGTCTTTATCCTGCCTCTCTTTTTTGCCCATGCCTTTTGAAAATATTGTATCATAAGTCGCATTTTCTGCTTAACCAGCTGCACACTATACACATATATTACAGGCCACCATCCCTATAACCCAGTTTCCTGTTTTCTTCCAAATTCAGTCTTCGTGACGTCACTTCCCAGAGACACACAGCTCTGGCTAATCTCACTGTTCTTGCTGTCCCACTCTCAGTTCTCACCCTTGCCTCTCTTGCTTCACAGCACTTTGTCTCCATCTAGCAATCCTCTGCCTTTTTTTTTTAATGCCAGTTTTATAGCCCTGATCAGCATTTGCTTCTTTACCTGAGCTTTGTTTCTCATCTGATTCAGTGCTGCCCTTTCCCATGTTTGCACCTTACAGTTAATCATTGGATTGTGTCTGTCTCACTCTCAACACAAGACTCTCAGGTCACAGATCTCATCTTCCTACAATACTCATAGCACCTACGGTGTTATATAAATAATCCAAATGGGCACTGTATCACATCAGCTATGTCATACAGCCTGGACCATGGCCAGAGCACAGATGGAGATTTCTATTCATGGCACCAGTCCTCTGTCTGTTCCCCTGTTCTTAGCATATTCTTTTTCTGCAGATTCTGAGAATAACCAGTGTTCTTCTAGAGCTCAATTCCTGCGTATTTTCCACTGTGCCTCAAAAGACAGAGGTCTTTTCTTCCCATTTCCTCAATCTTTTGTGCATCAATGAAAACACTGTAAGGAATGCATTGCAATTAGCTCTTCCTCAGATGCACTCGTCTGTTAAGAGCACTCAGCACTGAGACGGTCTTCTGCAGGTGGATAACTTAATGCCTCCTCTTACCACTTTTATTTATCTCAAGTTAATTGCCAGAAGTGGTAAGCTCTCAGCACTCTGCATTGAATTCATGATCATACAAATACTTAAGATGATGGATTGCGTGGCTGTGACATCTACCAGTAAACCAGAGATGGAACAGGGATTCTCAGAGCCAAAAACAAGAGCACTTGAAAAAACTGGTGCAGACAAGATGTAGAAAAAGACCTGAAGTTGATACACATTCAGCAGCTGGTGACAGAAAATCCTGTTTAGATTTCTCAGATTCATTTTTGTGCAATAAGGTCTTTGTTTGTAGATGCAGACATTTTCCCTACTCTCATTCTTACACCTAGTAGGAATAATGGCTGACATGTAAAGTAAAGTACACACCACTAGCACATTCTGTGTGCACTGTCACTAGCACATTTTCAGCACTGTCGTCACTGGGACCTGAAAATAGGACTGTGAGGTATCCACATGACAGAGCAGAGTATGACAACTTTGTATGCCAATTGTTTTTCAACCTGTCTTCAGAGCAGAACAGGGATGGAGACTTTCACCTTCTCCCAACAGAAGGTCTAATAACAACCACCATACTGGCACTATAACTACAATGATAGGTGAGTTCATCTTGTGCAAGGCACTGTGCAATTCCACTTCCAAAGAGCCAACAGTCTGAAGCCTTCATCCAACAGTCACATTGCCCTAGAAGTCAAACGGTTGACTCTGCCTTGCATAAAGCTATATACTGTTGTATATTAGCAAGATAGAGCCCAGAAAAACAGGTGGTTATTACTGATTAGTGCTCATCACTAATCTGTTAATTCCATACAGATAATGGGGGACACATGTGTTTTGAGAAAAGACACAAGCATTAGAGCAGTGCTGTTGTGATGCACAAACCCATTGGGCTTTGTGCAAGAGGACCTTCACAGGAGGTGTCGCATCTATGAATGTACTGCATTGACTTTCTCAGCAAGCTCTTCCTAACAATGTTTCTGGTGCATATACTGTTGTGAGAAGCCAGCTGGCTGCCATCTGAGAGCAGATGCCAAGTGGCTGTCAGATTGTCATCTTGAGTTTCAGTATTCAACTCGTCTTTCTGTGAATTGGCTTTTGGCCTTTTTTTCCCCGGGAAGAGTTGTGCCTGAGCCAAACAACCTCAGATTTATCTCCTGTAAAAGAAATGAAAGTATGAGTCACTATTGCTTCTGGTGAAACAATATATAAAATCAGAGTTTCAGTGCTTTAAGTGACTTTTCCACTTTTTTTTTTTTTGTAATTACATAACTTTTCTCTTGCAGTTCTTAAAAGAATGCTCAGAAAACCACGTAACAGCCTTTTCAGACAGTTTACTCATTCAATCTGTCCATTATGTAATTAATTAGAAAAGCTGAGAGAAATACAGTTTTTCAGCTTCTGCGCTCCTGATGCTCACATTTTAATAAAAAAGGATGGTTGCATATGGTCTTCAATACAGTATTGGTCAGTCCTGGAGAGATGTCACCAGTTTATCCAAAGTTGCAAGGCAAAAATAAATGAAAACTAACTGGAAAATTCTCAAAATTGTACAGCAAAAATCCCTGGAACAATTTTTCCATAAGTAGTGATCTAAAAGATGCAACTTCAAGTAGCCTTAAAGGATTGCTACTTCTAAGAGAAGGGCTACACACACAATCTTTGGAAATGGAACAGTTTTCAGATGTGTCATGGTAGGCAATTGAACTCACTGGTCTTGTGGGAAAATAATACTCTTACGAGTTCTGGAGACCAGAATAGAAAGAAGTCATTATTGCCATTGAAGCAATAAAGTATCTGCTGGGAAGATACATAAGTAGAAAAAGCATGTTTTCCATGAAAATTACATGCTAAAAAATATGCAAGGGCCCAGCAAAGAGATAGTTCCAAGTAACTTGTGCCATCACGCAGGATTTCCATTCTGTGTTATTATTTGACCACCTGAAACCAATCATACTTGTGTTAAATCCCACAAATGCAGAAGCACTATACAGGGTGCATATTTGTTATATTATTTCTAATTCTGCTACAAAAGTAAAATAGTTGTTTCTTTTTATGCTTTGTTCATTCACATTTAACTTCTGACAACAAAATAGTATTGAAGTTTATCCAATGACACAAACATAAGCATCTGCTTGTTCATTACCGGACTGAAATGGCTCTAGGATTCTGACTGAAGCCAAAGGGCTCTCAAATAGCTACCCCAAAGGATGGGAATCAAATAATGCACATTTTTAATGCCCCCACTAATGCATGAGCTGGAGCACTAACCAAATGGTAAAGAGCATAATCAGATGCATACTTGTCTGTACATTCTTGTTTAAGAGTTACCTAGGATTAGTTTCACAGGTACACATTAGTTCTCATGGGTGTAACTGTCAGAATAAGAGTGAGATATTATTTCACATTTCCTGTCTTAAGAATAGATGAGAACCTGTTTGCACCATTCCGATCTGCAGGAAGCTCTCAGTTGATACTGCTGCAATAAATTTGCAGGAGTAAAAAGGAACTTTCGTCTATATTTTTTCCCAGTGAAAAGAGGATAAGGCCAAGGAAACTGAAAGCTGGAAAGATGTTTCGTATACACTCAGAGTTTACAGAACCATGTTTTAAGCACAAGAATCGGAGCAAAGCAAAATGCACCTTGCAACAGCTGATGAATAGATCACAAAAATGTTAAAGGACTTCAAAGGTCTAATACAGAAAGACCACATTGGTCTGTGCTGCCAGCTGCCATAGAACTAAGCTGGTGATGGGGAAATGCATTTAATTTTAGATCTTTTCAAGAAGGAGAGGGCTGATGTCCTGACACAGCAAAAAAACATGGGACACCGCCAGCACTTGGCACAGCAATCCTTTCTGTATAGCTCACATGGTAAGAAATGCTGGCTTGGGTGAAGAACTCTTGATGTCATTTTGGTAACAGCAACAGGAAATTAAAATGTTAAAGTAGAGACAGCAAAGGAGAGCAAAACACAACATCCAACGCAGCAGCATGTTATTTCCTGGGTATCAGTGCCTGGGCTGGCAAAGGTTGGAGGCTCCTAAAATAGACATTGTTCAGTATTTGTTGCATGTCCTGAAGTACCACGTCCTAATTTTCCTGAGGTTTCTAAGTAAAAATGTTCTCTCATTTCAAAGACACAAATTGCAGCAAAATCAGGCACCTTTTCCTTTACCACCTGACAGCCATCACACTCATATGTGGCTGCAGTGTTCCTCAACTTTTAGTAAGTTTGCATTTCCAGGAATTTGTAATAGCACAAAGAAAGAAACCAAAGCATTTTAAACCACAGCTGGGATTAGATGTATTGCTGCAGTGACAATGGAAAGCAGGTGTCTAAATTACTGCGCTTGAGGGCATGAAAAACCAGACAGAAGGAAGTGCAAGCAGCAGGGGTGCACCCCTTCCAGTACCCAGCCAAACAGAGTTTTAGGAGAAAATAGATGAGAACAAAGACGACATCAATCACTGCCATGGAAAGATGGAGGAGAGGCAGGGCAGGCCCAAGCAGACATCTCATTGGCTCTCAACAGCTCTTCATTTTAATTTTGCATCTTATTACACAACTTTGGCAGGTTAATAAAATGGAAACAAGGTAATTATCAGGCCACAGAATGGACCAGCAGTTCCAGGAGAGGCAGCAGCTCCTCATGGAGCTCAGCTCATCCCACCTGCTTTAAGTGACTTTTCCACAGGCCAGGGGGGCTTCAGGGGCAGCCCCAGCCTCTGGCATTGAGCACCTCACTGGGGGCAGGAATGGGCCAAGGCCAGGCTGGGGCATGGCCCATGGCCAGGCAGGGCAGGGCTGTGCGGAGCTGGAGACTGGCACTGCTGCAGCATCACTGAGGCAGGGACTGATGGCCCTGTGGTGCTGAAATGGGGTCCTGGCCTGTGGCAGGGTAAACTGAGCATGGGGAAACTGGGCAGAGACATTAGGGTTGGTGGTGCCCTTGGGTACCTCACAGTTAAAGATGTACTTGTGCCAAGTTGGATCCAGAGACGTCCAGGAAAAATTCAAGGTCTTGTTCAGGACAGCATCTACAGTTTCACAGTAAAATATGATTTCAGTTGGATGTAACAGAAACCCTGAAAAGAGGACAAAAACGTATTTTTCATGTGTTCATTTAAAAAAGCCAATAAAACCAAGTATGGATTTCTTAAAAATTAAAAATTGTCTGGTTTTGAGAAAAATATGATTTTTTCTATTTCTAATGTATTGTTTCTAATCTTCACGTGTTGTTTTTCTCCAAGTTTTTATGGCTCACCTTAAAATCACTGCATTTGATGGGAAGCTTCTGTCATCTGACCAGGCTTGTTGAAATGAACATTTCTCATGAATATTTTATTTTTGTGAAAATGAGAAATGGAAAAAGGTTTTCAAAAGAAGGCATATTTTAAAAAAAATAAAACAAAGAAAAAATCTATTTTAAACAGCAATCTTTGAAATACCATCAATTTTTTAAAATTCCATTTGATCTGCAAGGAAGTGCACGGGACAGTTGAAGCGAAAAATTTCCCCGTGGTTGGTCTCCAGGAGTTACTGCAGTATTCCCATCAAACCATGAAAGAGTACCCAAAAGATGTGAAGTGCTGTAAGACTGCCTTAGTCCTGGTCTGGCCAGATCTCTGAAGGTCTTGCAAAGATGGACAGGGAAAGGGACAGCCCTTTCCCACAGGAATCTAAGCTGCAAAGGGAAGAAGAATGCTTCTGCCAGCACTGGCCAAGTGGACCTCCATGCAATGGAAGATACCCCTGGGTCTTTGATGGCTTCCCTTGCAACACTGCCAACCCTGGCTGCCGTGGCCACCAACCCATTTGCTTTCCCACATCATGACACTTGTTCCTCTGCTCCTCCTGTGCTGTCAAAGACATGCACCAACAGCGCTTCATTTTGAGGAACATTGCAGCCACATGTGAGTGTGATGACTGTGCTGTCCTGGGAACTGTTTAGAGGAGGCCTGGGTCTCCTTGAATCCCTCCCAGCTAGAGCCTCCATATCCCAGGAGAACTGAGGCACTACTCTAGCCTCTTCTGCCCCAGGGGTGTGCATCTGTGTGATCTTCCTGCCTCTCTTTACAGCCTCCAGCATGTGGTTGGTGCTGGCCAGCCCCAGCACATCATCCGGACAGCATCATGCCACAGCTTCTTGGCTCCTGAGAGGAGCAGCTGGTCAGGCCAGGCTGGTATAGAACTCCCCAGCAGGTCTCTGCACTGGAGAGACACTAGACGAACATCGGGGCCAACTGGGGACCAGGTCACTGGCTGAATTTCTGGATACTGGCACAATCAAGCATTTGACTACTTGTCACAAGAGTTCCACAGATGGGTATTTCAAACGGTCCTGAAGATTCCCCATGGCATCTCCTGCTTTGCCTAGACAGATCCATAGCCACAATCTGTGTTCATTGCCATGTTGATTAGCACCCTGGGTGGGGGAATCTGGCCATTCAGAAACTCCTTCAGGTGGTTCCTGCTGCAAAACTGACCAAACTGTGCATAGATCAGATGTCTACAAATAGTCAGTATAAACTGTTCCTGCATATGCAGAAATGGTCACATAGGGCAGTCTTCTTTATGTCATTAAGATAGTTAGGAGATGTTTTGTACATAGTTCAAGGAGTGATGAATGCTGCTTTTGCTAGGAGTGGTCAGGTAGGAGCACTGTCCAGCTGGATATGGGAATGCACATTGCAAGTAACACAATGGTGAATGCTATACTGCTTTACCAGCTTGTTTAAAGGCTTGTTTAAAATGCTTTCCTCTGATCAGTCTGTAATTTCTGAGGCATGCACCCCCTCCTAAAATTTGCTTTAAAGGCCCCGGTTATTTCAGAGCCCCTTTTACCTTTTAGACCAATGGCTGAGGCTGGCTTGGCTAATAAGTCTATCAGTGTTAAGATGTACTTTACACCATCATAGTGTTTGGAAACCTGTTGCATATCTACCAAGCCTGCCTGCCATTGTGTATCCACCTATGCCACAATCACTTTGTTCCTTTTGAAATGCTTTCTTGGCACCTTGTATAAGCTGTAGGCCTCCTGATTTGCAGGCCAGGTTGCCACTTGGTTTCTGTTCCAACTGGCAATTTGCCTTTTAGCAGCTCCAGAAAGGCAATTTATATCCAAAAACCTTCTCACCTCTCTAGGCGCATAATAAAGTCTTTCAACAGAAGCAGTGGAGTAGACATGTCTACTGTCATGATGCTACTACACACATGTGAGAAATCAAACATCGGGCAAATCAGTATTTATTTTTGTTGAAAGCCATCTCTACAACTCTCTACAACTTCCTGAAAGGACATTGTAGCGAGGTGGGTGTTGGTCTCTTCGCCCAAGTGACTAGTGATAGGACAAGAGGAAATGGCCTCAAATTGCGTCAGGTGAGGCATAGATTGGATATTAGGAAAAATGTCTTTACTGAAAGAGTGGTGAGGCATTGGAAGCGGCTGCCCAGGGAGGTGGTGGAGTCCCCATCCCTGGAGGTATTCAAAAAACGTCTAGATGTGGCACTTCAGGACATGGTTTAGTAGTCATGGCGTTGTTGGTTTGATGGTTGGACTAGATGATCTCAGAGGTCTTTTCCAACCTTAACAATTCTATGATTCTATCTTCTGCGCTCATCCTCCTTTCTTGGGCTGCTGTGGGCCCGGGCAGATCAAGGCACCCCTTTGCCGCCTCAGACAGTCACCAAAGTTTTTTGAAACTTTCTATAAGGTCATTGACCTCCAGATGAGAAAATATGTACAGCACAAGCCCACACCCCATGATGGCCTTACAGGTAGCTGTGTTGTCCCCACAGCCCCGGGTGAAGGCAGCAAATGGCCATCCCTGTGTATGCCGCAGCCAGGTCTTCCTGCTCTGACACACTTCCAAGAAATAAAAAGGCTTTCAATGTATGGAAATACAAAGGTTTGTGTCCAACAATGCATTTGGGTTCCCATCTCCTAACGTAGACTTTTAGCCCCTTCATAGAGTCCCAGCTTCACACCAGTGTCAGCAGTATTTTATTGAAAACTAACAGCCTAAAGCTTTACTGGATTTGGCCTAGCATTCCTGTTGGTTTCTTGTCCCATAGCTATGTTTTCCAATCAGTTCTAATTTAAATGACTTTTTATTATCTTCATGGTAATCACAATCTTACAATTAAATGCAGCATGTAGTTTGCAGGAAGGAAGAACGAAATATTTCCCAGTAATGGTTACTTGGGGACTATGAGAACAGCCTAAAAATATTCAGAAAAATAATGTGTACAAACAGAAAGCTGTAAGCAAATTTTTTTGTTTAAGTAAAACCAATGGGATGAAGCTGAGCAAACTAAAAAAATATGTCAGATGGTATCAGGAGGGATGTCCTGGCACTCCATTAAACTGCAAAATAATCTCCTGATGGAAGCAGTTGGAAGCATCATTAGTGCCAGTCACTTAAAGCAAGACAGGGCAAAGCAATGACTGGAGCAATGATCTTTGTGGCCACAGAGCTCCCCACTCAGCAGTTAATGAAATACCCTTGTATTGGTATTTCAGTTGAACTTTTGGAACTGGTGTAGTGGTCTATACTTCACCCATACCACATATGTCCATTATATGCTCATTTGGAAAGGGGAAGGCTGGGTTACCAGGAGCAAGAGCAGGAGGACCTGCAAATGCAGGTCTTGCTTCATGCAGAACCACAGAGCAGCCATGAGGGGCACTTCTGAAGCATTTGGCAGACATGAAGTATTTTCTTGTCAGTAGTTTCAAGGCCCAGGGGCCTCTTTCAGGTGTCACAAAGTCCACTTTCCTCAGATGTGGCTGTCAAGTTTGCTAGAAAAAACAAATTAAGAGGATATCAAGGAGAGACACCAGCTGTTAGGTAAGATAATCCTTCTGAATTGTCAATTGAAAATAATTCCCTACAACATTGCTCAAGAGCCCTGTGTCCTGGTTTCAGTTGTTTACACTTTTCAGCTTCCCATGCTCTACCAGGTGCACAAGAATCTGGGAGGGAATGCAGGCAGGACAGCTGATCCCAATTAGCCATCAGGGCTATTCCATACCACCTGATGTCAAGCTCAGTATATAAACTGGGGGAGCTGGCCGGGGAGGGAGTGGTTGCTGCTTGGGGTCAGGCTGGGTGTTGGGTGGTGAGCAATTGCACTGTGTATCACTTGTTTTGTATATTCTGTTGTTATTATTGTTATTTTCTCTTTCTCTGCTATCCTATTAAACTGTCTTTATCTCAACCCACAGGTTTTAGGGTTTGGTTGTTTTTTTTCCCCCCTGATTCTCTTCCCCATTCCACTGGGGCAGGGGGAGGGTGAGCGAGCGGCTGTGTGGTGCTTAGTTGCCAATCAGGGTTAAACCACAACAGTCTAGTCACATCAGGTAACTGAAGCAATGAGGTTTCCACTGTTTCTCTGGTGAAAGTTTTCTACTCAATACACCCCCTTTATGGAATTGGTCCTAATACTGATCCCAAGTTCTCCTTTGCTCAGATTTACTACTTGGCCTGCAATGAAAAGTTCTTTATGCGACACAGTTGTCTGATTAACATCACTATTACGTAGTTGGAGTAACTGAAACAATCGATGCAAAGCAGATAAGGACATCATGTTATCCCATCTATAGTAGTCATCTCCTGATGCATCGCAGTCTTGTCAGGCCCCTCCCAGAATAACCGTAGGCGAGAACTACCAGGAAGATTTTATGAGAATGTCTCTCTGGCTGCCACCTCAGCAGCATCTAAGATGCAGATGCATCTCAACACCTGCTCTATGCTATCAGGTGACAAAGCCATATGAGAGAGATAGCAGGCAATTAAAATTCAAACAGTTTATGAGTGGGAATACTGGTTCAGCTACACAGATCACTTTAGAAAGAAAGTTGTTTTTCAAGGCAACAGCAACATCACTGTATAGTTAAGCAAACCATAAACTCTAGGGTTATCTTGAGAAGATGGATTGCCGAAATCAGTGGTTTTCAACATTAACCTTTTCCTTCTGGAAAGGTCAGTTCATGCCTCTATTTCACTGAACATGGGAGCTTAAGTGCTAGAATTAATGCAGCTTAGGAGCAATCACCCCAAGAGAGGGCCTGTCAAAGCTGTAACAGCATAAAACAAGGCGATTTGTGTGTTTTTTCAGTCTGCCACATGCAGTTTTACAGTCGCTAGTATAATGCCCTTTTGGAAATCCCTTAGTGATAGCACACTTCATTTGTTCTACATTTAGGTTACCACTTCTTAACAACTAATATGGGGGCAAAGGGGCTTTGTTTTTTTAGCTACAGAACAAAGCAGAGATATTATGGTACAGCAGAGCAGCTCACACAGCACCTCCCCACCTTTTTCTTACAGCAGCATCCTAGATTTCTGGAGATAAACAAAGTGATGGCAGATTGGAGGCTTTTATTCCAAGATTTTTTCTGAAGTTTTCAAACGTGTTTTAAACTTAGAATAAGCATTTCCTTATACATATGGCCTACTGGGCAGATAACCCCTTGGTTCCTCATCTAGCGATGGTCTTACTTATGTCTTTAGCTTATTGCTTCTATTAACAGCATCAAAATTCAGCAAACATCCCCCAGATTTGCCAGCAATGTTGTATTCACAGATTGTGCTCTACAGCTGTTATGGTTTTGCACACATAAGAGGCTATACTTTTTAAATGTAGTCTTAGATGATGACGTTTGAAAACTACTTATGCTAGTATAAAATATTCCATTTGATGATGTAGAGAGCCTTTCAGAGAAATGTTCCCCTATGAAGTGTAAGTTAATCTTACAGGCATAGTGGTCACTGACATCACTGGTTATGAGCTTCCAAGCTTTCAATTACCCCACCCCACTGGACTTTCATGGCTTTCTAACCCAAGCCCTCACTCAGAGACCCAAGGCAGCACAAGAAGTTAAAACAGCATAGATGTGCAGGTTCAGGAGCACACTGATATCGCCACTGTGCCATCCTCCCCTCTGTTGAGGCAAGTGCTTTCATTCTGTTCTTGTCCATATCCCACAAGGGTAACTGAGAATTCTTGATACTGAATATATTTTTTTTGATTAATCTCATCTGTTAAATCTTTTTACTTAAAAGGAAAAACACCAAACAAAATAGCCTTTTAGCTAGCACATATTACCTTTGCTACTTGTGGGCTAGGTTACCCTTTCAAAAGTATGCTTAAGAAATAGGTATACTTCTAATATCCCACTCATCTCCTAGAGTCTGTAAGGGTCCACATAAATCTCAGCTCGTTTTACAAGTACCAGAAGCTAGTAGGTGCTAAAGAGAAAAGGACATTCCTAACAACAGCAAACCTACACACCAGTTACCTGCAGATAAAATCCTGGGTTTATTAGAGCTAAAACTTTGAGGTGAAAGTGACAAAGAGCCTGCTCATCAGTAAGAGCAGGTAATCTGAATACCTTGGGATTTCTCCCCTAAGGAAGACATGGAAAGCAGTCTGTGCTCCATCCATGATGCCCTGCAGACAGACTGAAGAATCTCAGCATGCAAGAGGAAGCTGCCCTTTCAATTGCAACTGCTTCTCACGAGGGGTGACAACAAGAACAAGAGCCAGAGCTTCACCAGTATTGGAAATTACAACAATGTCTCCCTTTTGATATGGCTTGTTTAAGAAAAGGCCTTCTCACCAGAGGAAAGCATAGGCAGAGGTAAATGAAAGCCTCAGACATTTCAGAACAAATTGAGTTTTGAATCTGAGAAGTTATAAATCAGTTATAAAGTTATAAATCAGTTAACTAAGAGAGAGATTATATTCTTCTTTCTTGAATCTAGCTTGTATTACTACCCAGACAAATTTTTAAGTCAAGATATTTTAAGGTCAGAATAAGCATTAAGATACAGTCAAGGCCGTCTAAAACTTGGAAGCAAATTTAGAAGAGTTATTTGGGGGAAACAGGAGAAAAATTTATAAAAAGACCTCAAAATGAGTCAGAGGGCAGAAAGGTGAGTGATCATGTGTATTTAAAAATACACCAAATGCACACAAGGAAAAATTCAATGTGAAAAAAATTGTATGTGCAGTAGCTGGAAAAAGCTTAATAATTCTGAGTTATCACTGGACAAGTGAACCAAATAATTCCAGGCACTTTCACAGCTACTGAACTGAATTTATGAGCCTAGATTGCTGATCTCACATATGGTTCAGGGAAATCTGCACCAGTCCATATCATTATCACCTTCATTTCTAACTCTCTTACAGTTACAGCAGTTTGGGAATGTTCAGTGTGAAAATTAAGTTCCTTACAAAAGCAGAGCTGGTGAAATTCTGGCTTTACACTTGATTCTTCACTTTTCAGTCATTGCTGCCTTTACGTCTAATTATCTCGCATTACAGAGCACCAAAGAAATCCAGAGGCAACTGGAAATCCACCGTGCTGAGCACTGTACAGACAACTAGAGACAGTCCCTGCCCTAAGCAGCCAGAGAAACAGCAGCAAGTTTATAAAAGGTAAAAAAAAACAGCCACAGTTTAAGAAGATTTTTCAGGGCTGGAGTGTTGATAGATTATGTATTATATCTACTGGGGCTGCATCATCTTCAATTAACAAAGTTACAGTAAAATGAGTCCTAGTATCACCACTTTTGGGATAATGCAGAGCAAAATCATGGTGGGAAAAGGGCAGCAATGCAGTGGCTAACAAACAGCATGTAAACATTGGAAGATAAGCACAAAATACAAGGAATGGTTATCAAAGGTCTATAAATATAACCTAGAGAAAAGAAAACTCAAGGGGCCATAGCTTCAATCTATGAATACCTTCAAAATATACATATAAATGAAGGAAGGGAATTAACTTCAGCAGATGCTGAGACACAGAAGCAAGCTAACAAAGAAAGAGTTGAGGCTAAGCTCAGAGTGTATTTCTGAATGCTGAAACCAGTTGGAGTCTGAAAGAGAGTAACTATCAGAGGGTATCATCCTGGTAATACTTACAGATGTATTAGGTGAGGCATTAGTAGGAAGAAATGCAGGCAAGGTGCAGGCTTGCAAAGAGTAGAAAGACAAGCTGGCTGACCTAGCTCCCACATCTGTCTGGTGTCAGGCATGTCCTGAATGGATTCTCAACCCCTGGGACAGGTGTTTACAACACTCAAGCTCCTGCAATGCAACAGGAACATACCAGCTGGAGAGCAAAGAACCACAGTGGTAAAACAATGAAGCAAGACCTTTTTGAAATCAAAAGACAAACAAAATCCAAATTAACTTGGGGAGTTTATAAGAGTTTTTAGGTCAACTTCACCCCAGAGCATTAAGGCTTTTGTCTCTCCTTTTGTTGAGGGGAAGCTTGTCAAGTACTGACATCGCCTATAGCTATTCTCATATGGAGATGCTGTCCTTGAAAACCTGGGCTCCTAGGATGCACAAATCAAAATGCAACATTGCACATAGGACTAGTGGTCCCCCGAGCTTGCCTGCAGCTTATGTCTGAAGGTAGCTTATTTTGTGCATGTTACTCAGGAATAGGGGACTCCGGAAGTCCTAACGTAGCATTTGGTAGCGGGAAGACTGTAAGCATCCTCTGGGTTTCTGTAGATCTTCCCTAGTGATGACAGTTAGAGTATGGTCAGAAGGAAGTTCAGGCTTTGGCCTTGTATGGATAAAACTGCATGCAAGAGTGTTGTTAACGCAATATCGCACATTAGGAAATCACATAGTTGTGGTGCTCCGTAGTATTTCAGCCTCATTCACTGTAATTTTAATTTCTTGTTTAGATGGAGGACTAAAAACGTCTGTTATTATATATGCAAAAATGGGCACATTAATATTACTATAGGACCACTGATTTGTTCCATTTCTTAGGTTTTTTTACATCTATATTAGCAACTGTAACATTGCATGAAGAATTTTCACATTTAACGCATTTTATTGTCTTGGCTACTGAATCTTGACTAGCAACATTATTTTAGATGTGTTACTGATAAAAAAATTTCTCGCAGTGCAAAATGCCAGGCTTGATAGAGAACAATACAGCAGTTGCTCTCAGTCCTGTCAATTGCCAAGCACTTCAGCTTCTAGCGTCTTCAATGATTTCCTGAAGACCAAGTTTCTTTTAAAGGCTTTGGATCCTTTAAAACCCAACTAGCTATAAACAGCATAGAAGAAGGAATAATTCTCCCTGTTAAGCCTCCCACAGAGACTATTCTCTGTGCCAGTGTACAGATGAATAGGCTTTGAATGCTAATTGTAACACTGTGTGTACTCTTCCTGAGCTAATCATCTCACATGGTACAGACAAGCAACTTTTATTATCAATTCCATTCCACCACACAAACCATCCTGAAATGCTTTTCCAATAGCTAATTTAGAGACCTCCCGTTGGCTTAGTTCAGGCTGTGGAAGGTTTGTAAACAAGCTGTGTTATTCAAGAGGAATTTGCTCTCCCTCACTGTCTCACTTACTTACTCTCTCTTGCCTAAAGTATTAGGATCTAATGGGAATAGTTGCCCAAGAGTGGGAAGCAAAGCATGTTAATACCTACTGGCAAAAGCACACGTTCAATGTCTCAAGAGGTTTCATGTGCGACAGACTAGAAAATTCGCTTGCAGAAATAAGTAACAGTGTATTTGCTTTACAAAGTAAAAAATTATTGCAAAAATATTTTCTCCTTTTGATAGTGCAGTAGTTTTTTACCATTAGAAGTTATATACAAATTTGGGTTTGTCCCTCACTTTGGAATGAGATATTTTTTTATATATATATAGATA
>VZTL01059131.1:3808-17948 GCA_013400535.1 Scopus umbretta | reverse complement strand
CCCCCCCAGTCTCCATAGGGAGCGTGATGCANCTGCAGTGGGGTGGAGGAGAGAATTGAGAAAAAAGGTAAAACTTCTGGGTTGAGATAAAGATAATTTCATAGGACAGAAAAGGAAGGGACAATAATAATACTGATAAAAGAATACACAAAACAAGTGCTGCACGATGCAATTGCTTGCTGTGCACTGACCGATGCCCATCCCGTCCCCGAGCAGTGACAGCTGCCCCCCGGCCAGCCCCCCCAGTCTCCATAGGGAGCGTGATGCAGTAGGGTATGGAATGTTCCTGGGGCCAGCTGGGGTCAGCTGTCCTGGCCGTGCCCCCTCCCAGCTCCTGGTGCCCCAGGCAGAGCAGGGGATGCTGGAACGCCCTGGACTTAGTGTCAGCACTGCTCAGCAGCCACGGAACCAGCGCTGCCTTATCAGCGGCATTCTCATCCCAAATCCAAACCACAGCACTGTGCCAGCTGCTGGGAAGAAAATTGATTCTATCCCAGCCAAAACCAGGACACTCACGTTGCACCCTCTGTGCATTATGGAGCATTTCTCTTTGCCAGGTCCTACAGAAATGCCCTGGTCCTCCAGTGACCAGAGCCCTGCAGCTTCCTGCACCTTGCCCACCGATAACCCAGCAGGTGCCACCTTTGGCAGGGGACAAAGGGACTTGCCCAAGACCTCCCAGCACCTCAGGAGCTGTACAGAGTTGGTGCAGGGTCACTGGTGTAAATCCCAGGCATTTCCAGAGGCTGGAAATGCCTCCCTGAGCTGCTCTGGCTGAGATGCAGCTGAGTCGGATTTCTCTCATCAGCTTAGAGAGAGTCTGGGAAATGCTGGTGAGCAGTTGCTGCTGCTGGGGAAGGGTTTAATTTTTCGCTTTGATTTTTCTTGTTTTACTTTTCATTTTCTTTTTGCTCCTCAGAGGAATGTGGGCTCAGCTTACAAGGAGTTAGGACTAGACCAGACTCTTTTCAAAGAAAAGCCTGAGATTCAGGGAAGGATTTTCCCCCTTTTGTCTGCTTTTCTGTGGAAGATGCTCATTAAAAGGAGGGGCTGAGCTGCAGCTGCAGACCTATTACAGAGGTAGAAACCAGCTCTAAAGCTTGACTTTGGATCCTGATTTCCTCCAAAGTCCATGCTGAAATTCAGATTTAGGCTGGCCTAATGAGCACTGCTCAGAAATATGCCATGCAGAATATTTCTGGGCTATTGTTGGGCTAAATTAACTCCTGGCAGCTTTTGGTGGTAATGTTTTGAAGTGTGGTCAGCAGGGTGGTTTTTCAGGGGTCATTCAGCAGCGTCTCGCCACAGAGAAGAGCATTATTGAACTCCTTGGAAAAGCTATGAAATTTCATACACTGGATGCAACCCCAGGAGACTAATCTAGCCCCAAACACTATCACTCTTAGATTTGTGTTTCATTCAAGAAGTCATGAAGCAATCTATTTTGCCAGAAAAAAAAAAAATCATTATTTTATCATCATCCTGAGTACTTTCCATGAGAAGAAAATTTATCAAAAATGCTGGAGATCTTTGAGAAAGATCTCAATTGTGCAGAAAAGCATTACATTGATTGTGAACTTAGCCTTTCTTTGGATTTTTCTGCTTGTCATTTTTACTTAAATACAAATATTAATGAAGACCTAAATGTGCCCTTTTATGATTGCCCTTTATTTTATTTTTCTATAAAGATTGCTCATAATCCTACAGCTATCTTTTTCCACTTTAAAAGGTTCTGGCTTCTTATTGCTGTCAGGATAATGCTGCATCATTCCACCTAACTACCAATAAATAGAAATGCAGAGCCATGACTTCTATTCGAAAGCATGCAAGCTCCTTTGTGCCGTTTCTGTATACACAAATATATCTTCCAACTTGTAGCTGTAGTACAACATCTGAATTAAATCATGACTTATTCTTTCTATTAAAGCTGTGTTGTCCTTGCCATTATCCCCTTTTCCAGTAAAAGAGTACAATGAAAAATTGATTCTAGCTGTATTGGACTGTAGCAAAATAACAAAAGATGATTGTTACATTATCAAAGTCCTCTCTGCTTCCATAATATAGGAATCAAACCCACCTGTCTTCATCTTCTCAATCAATATTGCACCTGAGTCGCATTTTCCTGGAAAACACTTTAAAGGTGTCCACTGTATGTTATTTAGATTTAACAAATGCATTATTCAGGCTGTCTTCATTTATTTTGATTACCTGAGATTGCTCTGCCATCCCTGTGAGTTATATAAAGCCTAATATTAAATGCCATGCTAGACTAGTGTGTCAGTAACAATATCAGATGGCTTCTCTCGTGTGAAGCAGTGTGACAGCTGAACAAGTACACTTCATAAAACGGATGCGGGGAACTTGTGTTCGGCAGGGCCATTCCACGGCATGCCGCTCGCTCCCAAAGGCAGAGCAGGGCAGAGGGCTTCAGCTAATGGTTGCTAGGACAGAATGACCTAATTGGAAGCAGATTTGGGGAGGGCGACAGCGGACGCTAGCGCCTGCATTTCCAGAAAGGACAAGCCAGTGTCGGATGCCTAAAACTGTCAGCTGTGCTTTACAGCCATGCTTGTTAATATTTTTAACAGGCGATGCTTAAGAGCAGCTAATTTACTGCATGTCTCAATAGCAGTCTGAAAATATTGAGCATCTAGTAAGAACAGAGAAATAAGTGAGCAGCTCTAGAGACGCGGCCATCATTTCAACGTGTGCATTTGCATATTCCATCTAATGCCTGAAGTCAGATGCCTAAAATTAGTAGATTTATTTGGATGTGTGGAAATAATTGTAATTTGTTTCACAGCAATCAATTTGTGATGCTTTGATTTCTCTTTCTACAGAATTAAATTATTAAGGGGCAAATATGATTTTCAAGATATTTTTTTTTTTATCATTCCCTCTGCTTGAAGTTTTGTCAAGTTTGACACACCATAACCCAGCGTTCAGCCATGAGTAATAAATATTAAAAAATCCCAATCAAATAAAAAACAAATTAAGTATGAGAAATGCAAAGAAAGGAGGGATGGCAGGACAGTACCTTGCCAGGAAATGTCACCGTACTAGGGGCCTCTTTTCCATACCCATAATTATCTGCATCGTTTCTAGATGGCAACAGTGGTCTGAGATTGGAGGCTGTGCCCATCAGGCTCTGTATGGAGCTGGGCAGGGTGCAGGAGGAAGGGTTGAGCAGTTCTTCAGAGGTGCCTCCATGGTCCTCCACCTACAGACCTGCTCTCTGGTAAGGTGTGGGATGATTGGAACTGCAGCAACCCCATCCCAGCAGAGACAGGGAGGGCTGCTGTACCGGTGCTTGGCAAGGGGCATTTGCTCCAAGATTTGGGGTTAGTAACAGTCCTGCCTGAGGCAGCAGGGAAAGGAGAGATGATCCTCTGAGTCTGCTTCAGCTCCCGAGCCAGCGCTCTGCTAGGGCAGAAAGGATGTCCTCGGTGTTCAGAAGCGGCCTTGCACTACACCTGAGTAAGGAGATGCTCCTGTTCCCCCGAGATGCCTGGTGGTGACCCACAGCATCGTGACACGCCCAGGGGAAAGCAGGAGGAAGCAAGCCACGGGGTTCAAATTCTGGTTGGCACCTGAGGCTGGCTCATGCCAAGCCCAGGGAAATCCCTGCGCTCCCCTGGCCCTGCAAGAGGCCACCCCTGCTCCAGCAGTGACAGCAGAAGGGCCCCTGCCTACACTTCTCTTGCTTTTGGCATGAGTACCTGTGTTTTTTTCATCCTCTGCCCTCATTTTGTTTCTTTAAAAACCTTGCTTTTTATTTTAGCAGAGGGGGAAAAAAAAAAATCTGCTTAAAAATTAACTTCAAAGCCCCCAGTCATTGCACAGCTACAAGCACAGAAGTATTCCCTCTCAATCCTTTTTAATCTTTTTTTTTTTTAATCTTTTTTTTTTTTTTTTTTTAACAGCTGGGCACAGAAGGACCGGACTGAGCAGAGTATTCCCGTAGTCGGACCCTGAGCTGCGCCATGCCTACGCGCAGCCGCTGCTGAAAGCACGACCCGCTGCCGCAGCACACCCCGGGACAGCCCCGTTCATGGCCGGCTGACCCATGGGTGCAGCGTCTTCCCATCACCCAGCAAAGCTGTGAGATTTCTGCAGCAGCTTGTGCCGGTTCCTCAAGCCCCGCTGCGGCTGCACGTGTGGGGGCACCGAAATGAAGGGGGAGCAGAAGAGCCCATGCGAGCACAAAGCCACCCTACAGCTGACCGGGCTGATTCTGTGAGGTTATCTCAACAACATCCGAGGGTTGCTTCGGCTCAGATGAGACACTGAGTGCTAGGATGCCTGCGTCGAATGTTTTGAATCTTCAACTGGTAATACCGCTTTGGTGTTTTGGTGAGAACGGGTTTTCTCGGGAGCTGTGGCGCACCTCCGCTGCCGGGACGGCTTTGCTGGTGGCATGTCAGAGCTTCTACTTCTGACCCCAGCCAGAGAGAAGGGAAGGAGGAGAACAAGAAATGAGAAACGATGTGGAAATAAAACACAAAAAACCTGCTGGACCTGGGTAAAGGCTATTCTTATTGGAAGTTGACCTCTGTCCGTCCCTTCTTCTGCCTACCTGTCCCCGGGGCAGAGGTGCGCACAGAGGATCTCTCAGCTGCGTTTCTTCCTCTGCTTCTGCCGTGAGTACTCGGCAGGCTCTGCCTGGGCACCGTGGGGTGGCCGGAGGGAGCTTTACACCTGGGCCCGTGAGACCCTGCCGTCCTCCTGCCTGCAGAAACGCGCTGCAGAGCTGCTGCTTAGCTCCAGACCTTAATGCGTTCACGTTTCCTTGTAAATATAACTAGCAGGTGAACTAAAAACTGAGCTTGCGATGGGATTCTGGCTTTCATTACGGAGTTTTGTACCTATTTAAAAAATATATGCAGGAGCATGTTGCTGATTATTTTAAGAACCTATGCAAATTTATTGATTTGCAGTAGGAAAAGCTTGCTGTGATGTGTAAATTAAGCCATTTAAATCATCCCGTTTGGTAAGTGAAGCACCAGCTCTGTTTACTCAAGGAGTTAATACCCTATTACCAACCGTAGTTTTATAGTTGCGCTTGTTCTTTGCTGGCCCAAGAGAGCTAGCTGGCTGTCTTTACCCGCTTAACCCTCCCGCTGGCTGGGGTAGGTTTTGGTTGTTGCTCTTTTACGGTGCCCCAAACTGTGCCAGCTGCCTCATCGGCCAGGCAGGACCGGCTCTGCTCGGTAGGAGAGGACACGGTGGCCTTGCGTGGGTGGCAGGAGGCAGCCAGGACGGCAGCGGCCATGCCAAGCTCTGCTGTCGATTGCTACAAGTGCCTTAACAGACATCTCTCCGCGGGCAGAGTTTCCACCTAACTTCTTCTGCAAAGTGCCATTAGGGATATATTCCTTTTCCCTCCCGCCCTGAGTCAACGGGGGGTCAGGTGTAATTGAAGATTAGACAGACCTTAAATTTTGGGTTTTTTTCACGTCCGTGCGCATGAACATTTGGAGGCTGCTTTAAGGATAAACCAAGGGCTATATTGGCACAGAAATCCTGCGGATAGTTATATTAGTTCTCAGGCAAACACACAGAGGCACGTCCAGTCCCTGGTACCTGTTACACCAGGGCTGAGCAACCGCTACCTGAAGCATGCGGGTGCACGTGTCAGCATCTGCAGCTCCACGGGGCCGAGGTCTGAGGTGGCCCGAGAAGTCCCCAGGCATCCCTCACATGGGCTCTGCCCTGAAACGGGGCGCTGCGCAAAATAACGCATCGGATAAATGAGGGCTCCATTACCAGGTGCTCTTAATCGAAGAGTTGAGAAGAAAATTTTGTCTGCCTTTTGCCTTCACCCATGTTCCATGCTAACATCATCACGCTTTCACCCAGTTGCTCTTCAAATCCGCTTTTTCCTAACAATAGAATAAGAATCATTCAATAATTGAGGGATTATTTGATGCAGGAATAACGCACATATCATCTGTCAAGGCAAAACCACCCTGACTTTTGCAAGCCTTGCACGCAACGCATGTAGCATTTGCCCATTTAGAAAACTACAGGCTTTTAGGAAAACAGACCGTTGGCTGAGCCAAGCGATATTAAGACGAGTGGCTCAAAACCATGACTCGGTCCTGGTAGGCAATGCTGCATCTTTTGAGGGAAAATACAATGTTCTAAAACTTCCAGATGAAACTGAAAAAAAAAAAAAAAAATTAAATGCAAATGTTAAAATGCATGTTTTAGTTCTCACATTTTACAAATTTAAGAGGTGCTGAATTTTACTGACAGTTTTCTTGGCAGCGAGCGAATTCCAAAGATGCACATGCAAATATTTGTCAAAACTGAATTTTCAATTTTGCATGCATGAGGATTACTCCAGAAGTGCTGGCATACTCACTTGCTCACAGAAGAAAAGTAGAGTCATGTGGCATGTCTGGCCAATCACAGGAAAAGTGTGTCTTTTTAATTTTAAATATCCTGATTAATCCATAGAGCAAAAAAAATATAGCGAAAAGAAAGTCACTGAATATATTTGAATAACAAATAAATTCAAGATGGTGTGATTGGCTTATATGTATTCCCCAAGCAAGGAGAGACAAAATTAATCAAATAAATTATTCATTTTGCATTATTTGTTCAGCTCTGTTTTTACAAGTGGAGGCCTAATAGTGATGTCTGAATTTTGCGGTTCGCTACAAAAGCTCTCGTATCGCATGCCCTATCCTCCTGATAGCCACCACTTCGCCTTGGGTCCGACTCCTCCACGCGCGAGCACTGCTTCTGCCGCCACGACGTATCTTCTGTGAAAGTTGCTAAAAGCAATTAGGTTTTGAGTAGCAGGCGCTGAAAGTCCTAACGTGCTCGTTGACCAAAAGGCATTAGAAATGTAATGTTGCCCATTTCTACTAAATCATTACAACACAAATAGCGCTTCTCTGCCTTGGCCTTTGAGCAGAATTAGATTCAGGTTAGAGTCCATCCGTACGCTTACCCCGAGAAGCACTCAGCGCGCCTGTCCTAATTGCACCCCAGATATCTAGACCGTATTTAGAGAGAGGATTTAATGGCTCTGCTACCAAAAGTCTGTTAGCCTTTATTACGTTTATTTTCAGCAGAAAAACTAATCATTGCATTCTCCGAGATGAATACAGTAATTAAAATATAATTCTTCTTTCTTTGATAGCTATGCGATGTATGGTACTTGTCCACAGGCTTGTTCCGAGCTCACGTAGGAGGGAAAGCGGAAAGTTGGAACTATTTAAGCACACAGCATTCTTCCGACACTGCTAAAGCACTGTCCTGAAAACCAGAAGGGGACGGCGAGTTGCTCGACAGGGCTGCGCGCTTCCTCGGCGGCGCAGCCCTGGGCAGGGGACAGCAAACTCTCCCTCGAGGCGCGGATGAGGAGGTGAGGGTGTGCTGGAGCCTCGCCACGAAGGGCAGGGTCCGCAACTTGCCCGAAACCCCAGGTCTCGCCGTCAAGCGGAGCAGCAAGGTGCCAGAGCATCAGTCTCCTCCATCCGCGGTGACCGAGCGGTGGGATGGCAATCGATGCTCTGCAGCTCCAGGTCTTGCCGAGGGGGAATTGAAAGCGCTAAACGACCCGTCTCCGCTCCAAAACCCACCTGCGAGGCTCAGGGCTTTGCTCGGCGCCTGCCAGCCACGTCCTGCTGCCCAGGGGCCGCGCGGGCGCTGCCCCAGCCCAGGCAGGGGTCGGCGCGGAGGGGCGTTGTGACGAAACCTGGCAAAACCCGGAGCAGTATGGTCAGCTCGTTTCGTAAAAACCACCAGATGATCGTGAATTTCGTTGCCAAACCTGACTGTATTTGAAACGCGAAAATGCACGAATGGAAGTGGCACTGTCAGCTCCCTAAAAATCACATTTTCTGCAGTCTGCAATGCTTGTTCTGTTCCATATGTGGAGGGATTTTTATGAAATGTTCCAGGCAGAAAGTGAAAAACTCTGCGGTGTACTGGCATGATAAAGCTATCTTGCATGAATGCAGTGCTTTCCACTTAAAGTGACTTGCATAAGTGGAAATATTATCCCCATTTTGCTGATGAAGAAACTGAAGCCCAGCGTTTCCTTTGAGTCACATCCAGTGAGCAAGGATAAAACGAAGAATGAATGTGCTGACACGCAGGATTTCCCATTGCCACCAGACAGGTTGTCTCCACTGAGAATATTTCATTCTGACTTTATAGTCGTCTTCTCGCTGATTAAAGCACCATCTTACCAACCATTTTATTTCCACAGGATAGGAAAAAAAAAATATATATATTGCCTGTATTTGCTCCAAACTGCTCTCCAAAACATCCCTTCATGTGGCAGGAGACTTTGCAAGCTTTACTTGCGATGACTGGGCACAGCTGGAAGAGGCCATGACCTAAATTAACTGATGCAACTGGTGCCTGCACTAAATCTGTGTATGTGCAGGTCTGCAATATATGGAAGCCAGCAAACTGTGGCTCCTGGAAGACTTATGTTGTCTATAAGGAATCATTATAGCTTTGGTTAGAATTGTTAACAATTCAGCAAAATGATACGAGACATAATTATGTGAGTTATTGATCGATGCATATTAAGAAAGACCTCCATTTATAGGTCATTATGAAGCGTTATTGGGGCCTCCGAGTGCATCAATAAAATCATTTATTTCTTCACATGGATACTAAAGAAGACTTAGAAAGATGCCATGTGCAGAAAGCCGCTTCTGCCAGTAAATTATATTTACATCTGCTGCATATGGATAGACGGGATACAGGCCAAGTATGTGATGGTGGGAAGCAGCTTGCTGCTTCTGTTTTGGGAAAGTTCATCGCGGTTGAAATTTTGGACAAATTAGATTCTGAATCAAACTAGAGAGAGAGCAGTAGATGAGCTCAAAACTTTGGCTGCTCCAGAAACTCCATTCAGAATAACATACTATCTCACGTGTCTTATCTTTCCATCAAAGTTCTGAAGATGCGTTTTGGTTGCTGATGGGAGCAGGGAAGAAGAGAGAGGATCATACACCGAAATGGAGAAAAACATGCACAATCCGTGTCACTCTGAGTTTCGTGTTTGGAAAATGGAGGACACGGAAGAGGTCCATCTTTGCTGCCATTTGGATACAACTGCAAAAAACATTAAGAGGGTAGGAAAGTCAAACTATGCCAACGGTGAATGTGGTCTTCTGCACTGGTTTGTGCCCAAGCTCAATATAAAGTATAGACAGATCCAAATAGCGTTTTGGAGCAAAGTGCTAAAGCTTGGAGGTGGAGGATACAGATACGGGCACTTTGTCCTCAGGGGCAGATGAGGGTAGTAATTTCCCCGGCACAAAACCAGAGCTGAGGAGAGGCCTCCCAGGCAGGTTAGAATTGGTTTTGCACTGGTTTTGCACTGCGGGCAGGGGCTGCAGAGGCACAGGCAGCGAGCAGCTTTCGCCTTTGCTGGTTGTGCATCTTGCTCTTCTGGAAGAGCAAGAAGCCGGACCTGCCTCCCGGTGCTCTGCCCGAGACGGGGCGAGGGCATGCTGTCCAGAGGGTCCGGCTGGCGACGCAGCCTGCCGATTGCTGATGCGAATCGGAAACACGGCGCAGACCCTGCCGTTATTTTGCAGCGCAGAAAAAGCAGCCTTTTCTTCGGAGGACAAGATAAAAATTGGCTCCTGCTTGATCTCCAAAACACCTGAGGTTGGCTTAGCAGCTCCAGCAAGCAGAGCCGCTGCTCGGTGACCCAAATGATGTCTGAAATGAAGCTCAGTGGAGATGGTTGCGCTGCCCTTCCCGGCCGGGGCAGGAGGGACGGGCAGAGGCTGCTGCCTGCAGTCCTTTCAAACTGCTGCAAGGCGCAGCGTGCGCGGGGAAACCTGAACACAGGAGGGAAGGAAAAGCAGGAGGACTTTTCAGGCGCTGTGCCGATAGTTTGTTGACTTGTAGTTGTTAACTAGGGAGAGCTGGCTAAAAGGGCATCAGGTGCTTTCCAGCTTGGCTGCTGACGGGCCAGATCCACGTTAACGTGCCCACGCTGTGCGTGGCTGCCCCCGCGCTTGCTGGGAACGAAAGCCCCGCTCACGGGCAGCGACGGCAGAGGGGTTCAGGGGGACGCAAAGCCCCTCAGCGCTGCTGCTGGCGGCGGAGCGTCAAACAGGGCGCTTACGCGGCCTTCTGCACCTGCCCGGCGAGCAGCGTGCGGGGCTTTGTCGCAAAGTCGAGGAAACGCGGCGATCCCTGTGCTTCCCCCGGGTCAGGAAGCCTCTGGTCCCAGCATGGAGCACCCTGCAGGGATGCCGCTACCAGCCTTTGCTGCCCGGGACGTACCCGTGGGTTGTCCCACAGCACGTACCTCTGTTTCTCCCGCAGCTGTTTCACTTTATTTTCTGTACTGAGTCAAGCCCAGCCAGTGGCAGCTCAGTGTAGCAGATCACAAACAGCGAAGATTTTGCAAATCTAAACCAACATCTTCCTGCTGCAGACACGGCGCGTAGACCGAAGACCCTTTCCCAAGCCCTGGCAAGGCACCTGCGGCAGAGGCCGGAGCGAGCCTGGCTCTGCAGGTAGGCTGCTGCCTTAAACTGAGTGACCCCCGGGAAGTAAAACTACAGCAAGCCCCACGGCGATTTGCAGAAGTAAATACAGATTTCACCAGGAAAATGCAAATCTGCCTGGTGTAGTCCCACTACAAGTGCACACTCCTGCTGCTGTCACTTGTTTGTGTCTATCCAATTTTGGATTATGTTTGCCTCTCAAATTTAATAATTTTGACAAGTTAATTTCAGCCTGTTCTTGACGAGGAAAGTAGCTACAAGGAATACAAGAAAAAAGAGGAATGAAATGCTCTGGCAAGGTAATAGCATGATACTGCATGGCAAGCCACTTACATTTTGAGACTATTGAGAATGTTAATATCAAAGTGCATCTTGTTTGCCCAGAGAAAGGAACATAACGCCTACTCTGCTGAGAAATGACTGAAGATCCTGGAGCAGCCAGTTTGTGTGCTGTTGGAAGGTGGCACATTTAGGCTAAACCAAGGGGCCTCAAAAAAAAGGACGAAACACTAGTAAGAATCCCTAGAATAGCAGTTTAAGAGTATTTTAGGTATTTCCTTTCCGGGTCTTCGACACAATGGCTACAGCACGTCAGGTCAGCCCAGGACGGGTCACACAGCCCAGGAAACCTCTGGAGCAGCTGATGCTGCAGCCCGAGCGAGGGCCGACGCTGGCTTGTTGCCTCTGCTCCACCAGCGGGTTTGCTCTGCCCGCCTTCCCCTCGGCCTCTCTGGCCATGCTGTTCCCACCAAACCCCGGGAACAAGCCATATTTTGATTCACGGTGTCTGGCTGTGCACCAGCACCAGCCCTGGGCTCTGGAGGTTATCTCCACGGCTGTTTGGAGCACATCTCCTCTCCCTCCTGGCCTCCTGCAACCAGGACAGCGTTTCTCTTTAGCAGGGAGGAATAGTTGACCCTGCGACTGAAGTCCGTCACACCAGAGATGGGGCAGCTCCCAGCAGGTCTCGGAGGAGCCGGCGTGCACCCTGCCGGGTTCCCCTCCGCTTTCGGGGCTCCCTGGCAAGCCCTGCTCCCAGCGCCCGCTTCGGAGAGCAGCTCCCGGCTCCCCCGCAGCCAGGCACCCCAGGCGCCGTGCCGCACGCCCCTGCGTTGAGGGTTTCTGGCTGCAGAGGGAAGAGCTCTGCGGCTTACCCCGTCCAGCCCCCTCCTCTACAGGTGATGAATACTTTGGTGCGTAAATTAAAGAAAATTTAAGAAAAAATTGGCTAGAGAAATTAAAACTGCCTCAGGCAGCTTAACTTGTACAGCGACACATACAGTACTTAGCACCCTAGATTTCATTATTCTTAACAGCATAACTGGAGTCCTATTTTCACACATTAAATATTCTTGGATTTTTTTTTTTTTTCCCCCAATGAGCAGACATACGATTTTTTTCTCTGCCATCAACATGCATGTTTTGTCCTTTCAGAGACTTTCTTCAAATTGGAATACAGATTAGTTTTACCTATGATTTAGAGAGCTCTGATACTTGGTAAGGCCTCAATTCCTGTTTTTTATGGAAATGCATAGCTGGGGGGGCTATGGGGAGCCGCTCTCTGCTTAGCACTTCTGAGAGGAGAGCTGTGTAAGTCTACACTATTTTCACATCTCTTGGATTTCACACACAACGTGAAATTTGACTGTTTGCCGTGAAGAAATAGTGTTTCTTAACTAGGGATGGGCATGCTCTTGTACTCTCCCAGGCCTGGTCTGCAACACCCTGACAGCGTGATGGGAAAGGAAAAGGAAAAGAAATATCAAAGCCTACGAGAGGCAGGGACCAAAAAACCAAAAGGTCAGTTATAACCTGCCTGAGGTGCAGGCTAAGGGCGTATAATCAGCAGACTGGTAATATTTGAGGTTTCCACTTGTCACTGGAAACAGTGAGGGGAAAAGACTTTCCCAGCAAGCCCTATGGCAGGCAATATACCGAATAACCTACCCGCTGTGTGGGTGATAACTCACCAGAAAGCCATTTGCTAAAGCAGACTGGGGGAGGCTGTGGGCGGCCAGCCCGGATGATGAGTTTTGGTGAGTCCTGTCATGGTGTGGTTGCCAGCATTGCCGTCGATGTTATCTTCACATTTCTGCTTCTTGGGTTAAGACAGCGTGTCTAAGGAAACCGTGGGCTTCAGGGCTTCGGTTGGGCACCTTGATGGTCTGGGAAGGCAGTTTTTTGCACGAACACATACCTGCTCAGATCTCGCTGGGCTCTTCGCTTCATCGTGTCCTTCTGAAGCCCTAGAGCCTTTCAGGGTGAGATTTGGACAACGGAGAGTTAATCAGCGGAGAAAGGAGCCCAGGGATTCTACCAGCTCACCAAACATCGGTGTCTGCATTTGGGGGGGCTGAGCAGCTTGCTAGACTCCTCTGGTGTGTTGTCTAAATCCCCGTGGACTGCAAATGAAGCCCAGAGCCACACGTGGGGCACCTGGACTTAGGTGTCTTAGTGTGGGGCTGAATCCCATCCTCGGGACCCAATGCAGCTGTCAAACGGAGGGTCTACTGCCACTTGTCACTGCCTTACACGTCTTGCCCTCACCCAGCACTTCCAGGAGTGTGGATCCCTCCTGCTGCTGTGCTGTCCTGCAGTCAGACACACTGGGCTACCTCACATGAAGCATCAAGTGGCACTAGGCATTTATGGTTAGGGACCCAAATCCTTCCTTAATTGCCCTGGGAGCAGCGTGGGTGAGTGCCCTGGTGCAGGGTATCATCCTTCCCAACATCTTCATCAGGTGTCTAGGTCCTACTGCTCATTAAATTTAAGCCTCACCTGCTGGGATCATCTGGGCATATCTCATCTAAAAATTTCTTTGCTATTGCAGGGGGCTTGGGTATTGCTGGCAGCTTTGTCTTTCTTGTCATCCAGTGGAGCACAATTTAATCTGAGGACTTGAAATACTTTAGTCTAACAAAGTCTTTGAGTTTAGCGCATGGGTGAAAAGTAGTAACCTATACAGTACAAGAGGTCAAACGAGACGAACTAATAGTCCCTTTTGGCCCTAAATTATGAAATTCACAGAATGATTTCTAATAACGAATGCACTTGTAAAAGTTGGATGCTTTCTCATGAATAATCTGCAAACAGAAAAACGACTTGTTTTGTTAAGCAGACTGCGACAAACAGTTCTTCCAACTTTATGCTATGCAGACATGTATTTTTGGATATTCTTTGGGGGAAAAAGCTACTGCAGCCAAATCTACATAACCTGCAAGGAAAAGAATCTGAAACAAAACAAAAGATATATGTAGATTATGAAAGGTAGAGAATCGAGTTGGAATTCTAATGTAAATGTATGTCATTATCAGTAGAGATCACTTGTAAAGCACTATTTTAACTTGAAGAGCTGAGAACTGGAATATTAAAGCGAAAGTCTTTTTACATGTGCATTTAGAACAAAAGCTACCCTGTCATTAGAAATGATATATAACAGTTGGATGAGGGTTGTTGTTTTCAGTGTTTGGTTTAAACACAATAAAGATGAACAAAATTAAAATGTGTTCATTGATGCATGAGGATGAAGTCAAGATCAGAAGTACAATTTCCTAATTTTTAGATTTATTCAAAGATTCTTCCTTTGTATTAACTCCTACAGATGTTTAATGAATGCTTAAAACCAAACACTGCTT
>VZTL01059130.1:19332-51402 GCA_013400535.1 Scopus umbretta | reverse complement strand
AAAAAAGATTGTTCTGGCTTTTGAGGCATGCAATGTAGTGTGGGAGCAGCAAACCCTTGGCGCAGCGGTCGCAGAAAGCAGAGCCATTTGCTGAGTCAGGCCCTTGATGAGCTGGCAGCACCGCATCGGCCGTCTGGTATTCATTGTCGGCAACTTGCAGTCTCAACTTCCTACATCATCTCTTAATCCTCTAAAAGATGTGTTTCTCTGACTCAGAGCTGAGCGCGCTCTCACTCCTCGGCCACTGAATGTGTGCCTTTCTGTGGAGTTGCAAAGCACTGGGCTGACCTGGCCCATGGCACTGCCGCCGTCGCTCCTAGGTAATGTCTGTCTGTCCTGTGCTTGGACTGTCCACCACTGAGCTTCCTCGGGGTGGTAGGCAGATGTCTCCAGACCATATCTGTCCCTGTGGTTGGAAACCTTTTCCTACCAGCTAAGGTATATTCCCCCCGTGCTCTTGCTCTGCTTTTTCTGCTATATTCAGCATGGCATAAAGGCGTGTTTTTTTTCTGCTGTACCATCCCCACCAGTCTTGTCTTCTCTAGACTAAACAACACCAGACTTTCAATATTTCCTCCAGAATAATTTTTTCTTGACCTCCTTGCTTTCCCCTTGGGCTTTCTCTGCTTGCTCAAGATCTTCTGTGCTAGAAGAAACAGTTTTTCTTTTGACAGTCAGAGTTTTCTCAGGAAGCCAGGAGATTTCATTGCAGGTGGTAAAAAAACTTTTCACTTGAGCCAGATCAAGCTTTCTTGTTAGAAAAAATTGCTGTTTGTCCCCATGTTCTTGGCCTGGCCTATAAATTTGGGCATTGGCTATATATGCAAAAATAAATTAATGGAACTGGCACTAACTAGCATGAAAAAATAGGAGGGCAAGGAGTTCTCGAGAAAGAAAAGATGCTTCTAAATCAGTATAATATCCTGTTTATTGTTTAAGAGCTAGAAGATCTTCGTATACTAGAAGGTTATATGACAGACCTTCAGCTCATGTAAACAAAGCTCTGTGGTCAAGTCATGCTGAGCTACATCAGGGGAGAATTTGCCCCTGTGCTGATATTTTGGGAGCTGTAAAGGAAGAATATCCAGTTTAAAAATCACTGTCGTTTGACGTTTGGGGTTTGGTGGTTTGTTTTTTTTTTTCAAATTAATATTAATGTCCCAAGAAATATAACTAAAAGAGAGCAGAAAACAAAAAAATTCTTCCTGTTTTTTTACATTTGGTTGTTTGCTGGTGTGTTTAAACTGAGCCTTCAACATCCCTGATTGTCGCCTATTCACTGCATCCAAATACAGAGCATTGTTTTTGCATGGTCCCCCTGTATGTGGAGGAAAGAAAAGCCTCTTATAAATAGAGAAGGCAAGTGAAGAGCCCTAAAGCTGGATGAGAGATTCTGGAGAAGTGCAATGCTTGAAACATACTTAACTTTATTTTTAAAACCGACTGGACTGAATCTAGGTGGGGAACTTGTGGAGAAATTAGGAAACTGTCCTCAACCTTGAGGACATGTTCAAACATGCCTTCTACTCCCAGGTCACTTACTGCTGTGATAATCATTGGAGTTAAAGGTTATTCTGAAGAGAAGAAGAAAAAGGAATGTTCATTTAAATACCATATGGATAAATAAATGCTATTACCTCTCCCACTCCTGGAGGTGTATTTATTAATCAGAGTAAGCAGAGTACTGCTACCGCACTCTTTGCTGGTCCTAACTGAACCATACACAAAGTAGAAATAATGCTATTTGCACTTACAGACTTGCACAGCAGTAGAAATACTCTGAACATTAGCTACAAAAATTACAATGGGGCCATTTTTATTGCTAATTAAATAATCTCTTTATGTAAAAGTAGTGTAAAATTACATCAAGTGTAAAATCTGTTTAGTAAAAACAGTTACTTCATTTAATAAACAGTTTTGTTAGAGATCTTTTCCACTGAACTAGGATTAATTTTAAATTCTTTAAGACCTTTCCCTATATTGTCTCACAGTACAATGCAGCAGTTAATTAGTGGCACAATTAACTAATTTTATTGTGCGCTAACTTAAAAGAAACAGTTATAGAATTGTAAGGTAGAAAAGTGCACATGTCTATATGTTGCTACAGTAGCTATCATACAGATGATAACATTTAGACGTCAAGAAAATCAATTAGAAATAAGCACTGAGGAGAGTAATTTCCAGCGACATCTCTGTATTGTTTTCTCTTTTCTCTATGGGGGAGCAAGCAAAAAAGTTGTTCATTACTTTTCCTTCTCCCACCCTGTTGTTACAAACTGTTGTGTGAAATCCTGTTCTGAAATTCTCCTTTTCCCGTGGTGTTTCAATGGGAGTAATTGATCTCCTGGCCTTCTCCGAGGGGGACTGCACTAGCAGAACCGTCTCTCCTCATGTTATTTCAGGAGAATTATTTATGGGAAAAGAGCTAAGGAAATAGGGTTATTACTAAGGACTTGGGAATGGAGGAAGATGTACAGAACTAGAGGTTGTAAATTAAATAAAGAATGGGTCTGAAGGAAAATAAAAAACCACACAGCAAGTCACGGGATCCGGTTCTGTTCTTGCTTCACACCAGTTTGCTGTCACTGACCTAAACACATCCACACAGCTATGAGGTGAGCTTCAGAGCCTCTGTTGTTACTGTACATAATAGGTCTGAGCAAAAGAATAAGTCTGGGGAAAAAAATTGTGAAATACATGTACATCTCAGGACAGAATCCTGGCTGGCAGTAAATGACACAAATCTCCGAGTTCAACAGAGCTGATGTGATTTGAGCTTTTGGAGGGTCTGGTGTGTTTCATTTTATTGGTGTTATGAATAATTGATAATTATGCAAACTGTTACTAAACCTGTTTCACTATTTTGTGTATGGCTTGCTGTTATTTTTGGAAAAAATAGTGTATATGTTAGCTCAACCCAATAGAGAAATACCCATCAGATTGTTTCCATTTGCTGGATTTATGCTGCCACAAAATTAACCCAAATCTCAGTTTAGTGTTTAGGTGCTTTGAAATAAATCACTGAATTGCAACCTTGATATCTTGCTTCCTTGACTCACTGCACCGTGGACCCCCTAATTCAGCAAAGTGGCTTTTTCAGCCTGACACCCTTCCTTGTCTTGTGGGCAGGACACATGAACAGACAATTCTGAGGAGAAATGTCAGAAATTACAGCCAAGTTCATGTCAGTCTGTTCTTGAATGTTTTGGGAACCTGCTGTAAATTGCTGTATCTTTTCTAAATCATCCAAATGATCATTGAATGGGAAACTGCAAGAACATGTAACCCAGCCACAAATTAATGATTAAGCATAATGACCTGCCACTTACCTGAGCAAGTGATATTGTCATCCAAAGAGTCCTTTCTGTCCAAATGTTTGGCTGAATCACTTCCCCAGGATTTCTTTCAATGATTTGAATCTCTTGTTGGCCGAATAATTTTTGCTTCCTGTAGCATTTCAGATAAATGAGATCGTACTGAGAGAAAAGCAGAGCTAACACCATTCCAATGGAGAATTTTTTGGCTCCACAACTTGTCTTTTCTCACTTCAGAGACTGTCCAAGTAACAGAACATATAATATAGCCTTTTAATGTGCGCATTGTTTCCAGCCTTCCTTCTAATGGCAATGCTGTAAATTGAACTAACCGTTTGGTCATGTTTTAATAATTAACACTTTAACACAAAAGAGTCTTTTTCGTATCCTGTCATTGAGTGAAGTTTCATAGGTGATTTAAAAAGTCTGTTTTGTCAATCTGCTCTGTAGTTGCAAGGAAAGAAATTCTAAATTAAACCTAATGGGCCATGTTTTGCTTAAAAGGGCCTCAGCCCAGACTTAATTTGTGCCTGTAATACCGTGGTGTGATACGTGTGATTTTACTGCCTCTCTGTAGTAATAGCTCCGCAACAGTTGCTGTTCCTGTTTCAGCCAGAGGCAAAGCTTTGCCTCAGGTCACGTTCCTGGTGCTGGAGACACAGCCCCTGCTGCCAGGTGGGATGTCTGCTTGGGGTACAGCCAGTGACACCCCTTGCCCCCTCCCGATTTAATGGGAAACAGGACAGTTTGGTAGATTTGCCAAACATTTGGGTCTAAGGAGTTCGTTCACCGAGGTGTGACCTGATCCACTGGCTAGAAATTGTATTTCCCATTATATGATCAGGACATGTTTAACAGACAGGGTATGAGTGTAAACCTTGGGGAGCTTGCCTAATGCTTCCTTGCAGGAGGTGTGTTTTGGGATAGCAAAGGGATTCATACTCTGAAATTGTTCAGCAGTGCTTGATCTAAAGCTACATTCACATCACTGCATGTCAGGCACATATCTGAAGTACCTAAATTAAGAGGCTATTGTCCTTAGCTTCATATCCATAGTCAGCTGAGGGAAAACATGCTCCAGTGCTTACTGGCACGTTGGAAAGTGAGAGAATCCACTGTGTAAAGAGGGAGACTCCCTTCGCAAAATAAGCACCTGCCATAGGAGGTGTGGATACTCCCCTCCTCATGCTTGCTTCTGTGATCGAACAGAAGTCATGTTTCTTTGCTCCTTGCGTGATCATGGGGCATAAAAAAATGCTTTGTGCGGCATCTGCTATGGCTTTCCATTGCCAGCTTCTGTGTCCCTTCCTCTTCCCTCTTTTATTACTCCAAAGCTACAAGATACGCTCTGGGGTAGGTAAGTTTATGCTCCACAGTCAAGTATTCTGCAGAGAGAGATACCTGGGTGTTGTGGTTTAACCCCAGTCGACAACTGAGCACCACACAGCTGCTTGCTCACCCTCCCCCTGCCCCTGGTGGGATGAGGGAGAGAACCGGGAAAAGAAACCTAACACCTGTGGGTTGAGACAAAGGCAGTCCAATAGGACAGCAGAGAAAGAGAAAATAATAATAATAATAATATACAAAACAAGTGATGCACAATGCAGTCGCCCACCACCCGCTGACCGATGCCCAGCCCATCCCTGAGCAGCGATCACTGCCCCCCCAGCCAGCTCCCCCAGTTTCTATACTGAGAATATGCGATATGGTATGGAATAGCCCTGTGGCCAGTTTGGGTCAGCTGTCCTGGCTGTGTCCCCTCCCAGCTTCTTGTGCCCCTGGCAGAGCATGGGAAGCTGAAAAGTCCTTGACTGGTGTAAACACTACTGAGCAACAACTAAACCATCAGTGTGTTATCAGCATTGTTCTCATACTAAGTCCAAAACCAAGGCACTATAGCAGCTACTAGGAAGAAAATGAACTCTGAATTAAGCTGAAACCAGGACACTGGGCTAGTTTTGGACAGAGCATTGTGGTACTGGAAGTGGTCTAGCAGGGTGCCAGTGGATGGGGAAATTAGTCCATGCAAGGCTCTGTGCTGCTGCTTGGGGTGGGTTATGGTGGTAGGCATGCCACTTGTCCTGAGAAGGGCTCAGGGCTGTCCCAACAAAGTGTACCTGGTTACTCAGATGAAATAGTTGATTTGGTGACAAAATGGGAGATAAAATAAAATCCTGCCCAGGAGAATGGTGTGCTGCTCACTGGTGTGCTACCAGAGAAATAACAGTTTGCAAAGATTTAATCCAGAAGAAAACTATCTACAGGGACCACACCCACAATACGAACCTAAATTGCCAAATAACCCACTCTCCTTATGAAATAAATACATAACCACAATGCCGCAGTGAAATGGAAAAAGCAATTTTGCCCAGAGAATATTGTTCCTAAAGGCACACAGGGCAAATCTCAGAGCCCACCACACCCAAATGTCAGGACAACAGTGAGAAATGAAATGCCAGAAAAATAATGCAATCTTGTAAAAAAACCCCAACACACACACACACAGAGACACGTACAAATTACTTCTCTCCTTCCCGCCCTTCCTCACTTACTTCTGTTTCTCATCCTAAGCAGATTTCCAGATAGCTACTTAGCTGTATGGAATTTGTGAAGAGAAATCCAGATCTTGGGCATGTACAGCACCCCTGCTCGTCAAAACTAGTCCTGATCCCTTAGCAAGTAGCTCAGCACCCAGCACATAGCCAGTACTCATGGTACTGAGTGTTTTGAAGAAGTAGTGTAGACCCACACGCTTTGTTCAGCTGAAAATCTAGCAAAATGGTCTGCTCTCAGCTGGTCCTCTTGCATCGCTTCTTGCTTCTCACCCATTCCTGCTAATGGCTTTTTCTTGCAATCACAGAATACACAGTTTCAATGTAGGGTTTGTTTTTTTCCCAGCTAACCAGGATTTTTCTTAATCTGAGATTCTGTTACTGCTGGTTTTAATGTGTAAACAGTCACAAAATGCTCCATGGTTAGGACTTCTAAAGATGTTCTCCATTGGCCTAATTCTGCACGTGTTAAGATGGGCAATGAAATTCTTATCAGCTTCAGCAGGAGTGGAGTTGAGACAGCAATGAATTCTACTGAAAATCCTGTCTTTTGTGTTAGCAACTTTTTTTTTTTTTTGCTTTTCTTCATAATTTGAAATTAAGATGACACCCCTTTCCCTCTCACTTGACTTTTTCCTCCCCAGTCATGAGTGCAGAGTGGGTCTGTCACTATTCCAGTACACTTCAGTGCCACGTACCATCACACCTATCTAGCTGTCCCTTTTGTATCACATTTTTAATGCTTTTATGCCCTTCATTAGGAGGTTCTTATAAAACCAGGGTAGTAATCTTTTTTTTTAATATGAGTTTTGTCATGAGGTTGAACTCTGTGTAAAGGCAGTGAACACAGATGGATGGGCCCAACTGGGTTATTTTTCTAGGGGTGATCGATGGAGGAAGTTTGTGAGCAATGATGGCACTGAGGCTACCACTGTCAACGTCCATGCCTTAGGAAGGGGACCCACTGAAAGGGCTGGGCAGAAGGCATCCCTCTGAAGGAGCTGACACATGGGCAAATGTTTTGGTGGAATATTGCTTAATGCCATTTACCAGGAGGAAAGAGGCACCAGGGATCTCCTGTATGCATTGCACTGAATGCAGACCTCTCCAAGGCAAGTTTGTTTAGGGGGAGGGAGAACACCTGACTGATACCTCCCCTCAAAATCAAAACATTTTGCTTTGGCCTCCATTCCAGCAAAGAGTGGCATCTTCCAGAGCAACAGCACAGTTGTAATGATGAATGAGGCTCCAAAATCTCAAATTCTGCTCCCGCCTGGCCAGTGTCCCAGCACTGCAATCCCTGGGTAGCAAAAATCATGAGTCAGCTCCCCCTCCCTCCCCAGCAGCCTGCTCGAGTGCAGTCAGGTCATGTTTTCAAACTTTCCTCTACAAACAGGAGGGATGGAAACTTCTCCTGCAGGAATGAAAGTTGAGGTTTGTGTTCAGTCTCTTCGTTCCAAGCTGGGACTCGAATACCAGCTTTACGTTTGTGAAATGCTGGATAAATCAGGAGAGCTAGCAGCAATGGGGAGTGTTTTTATGCTGGTTTTTGTGGGGATGGAGTCCAAACTACACCCCAGGATCTGAACGTTTGTGGGTTTGAAATTCAGCCTCCCACTTTTGAAGTTCTTTCTACTCTGAAATATATTTTGAAAATAAAAAAATAGTATAAAGTATATCTAAATGGCACAGCACAATGCCATGAACAGAAAATTAAAACCTGCCCAGGACTTTTTAGCATAACTCACTAAGTGTAAGGTGGAACAACTACTGGATGTTCACCTCTCTTACCCCAAAAAGTTACACTGGGTGAAAAAAAAAGACTTTGGATGCAGACAACAAGCTGGTTTGGGGACTAGCAAGAAGTATAGCTGTACAACTGCTAAGAGGCAGGTAAAGTTAGGTTTTTTGTGTCACACTGTGCTAATGACGCTGCCTTGTTTCCAGTATTTGAGCAAGAGTGTCTAGAGCTAGTTCAGGTATCTTTATAAGCAGAAAGAGAAAGCAAGGATGAGTGCAAGGAGGCTGAAACACGACACTTTCCTTTCCTTGGCAGGGACAGTCTGTGATCCACTGCTCCCTGAACATTCCTGTCTTTGACTCTTAAATGAAAAGGTGGTTGTACAGTTTCTTTTTCACATAATTTTTTAAAGAGAGAAGTGAGGGAGTAAGATTCAATGCAAAACCAGTGCACCTTGGGATGAATGAATAATGGAAGAGCACCATTGCTGCGGCCACATGTGGCATTGTTTACTCGTGCCACTGTGAATGATTAATGTGGAAAAGCTGCATTTGAACAAGTGAGATCGAACAAGTGAGATTGATGAGAGCTTTACAGGCTATTTTTGTGTAATTTAAAACAGTGCCTATACTGGATGGTAAAAAGAAGAATGAAGATGAGACAGCCAGTGCTGTCAGCTTTTTTCTCTCCTGATTCAGTCTCTGGCCATGCCCTGCCTCTGCTCCAGAAAGCCAAGGCTTCAGTTGAAGGTTGGAAGGAGAAAAACAGAAGGCTGGGGGATGATTTTTAGTCTTGACCACACTGGCAGATGCAGAGATATTTGAGCTCACTCTTCCACATTAACCCTGGAGCTTGTAGCGTGGAGAAAGTTGGGTGATGGTGGGTGCAGACACCTGAGCTGGCTGGATGTGTAGTGGGGGAAGAAGGGAAGTGCCCAGATGCAATTTAACCATGTTTGTCTGGGCCCAAACTGATAAGTTCACAGTGTTGACACATACTATCTCCTGTGCAGTGCCCAGGTTACCGAAATAAGTTACATCTGGACCTCATCCTGTTAATGAGGTGGGTATTATGCTGCGCCCAGGAGTCTCTCTTAATGTGCCTACCTCTGTACTCCAGTTCTTCATACCATGCAGGTATGTCTTTAAGGTTGCTTAAATCTGAAAGCCCAGTTTTCATAGTTATTTGAAGCAAAAGACAGGTTACAGGTAAGGGTCTTCTATAGCCCAGCAACAATTTCTAGGAGATAAAAGGAGCTGTTCCTTAAGCATCTGTTAATAATTTGGGGGGTAGGGGGATGTGGGAAATAACAACAGTCAGAAGGCAACCAAGAAACTTATCATGAATGACTTCAACAAGAGGGCCATTTGCTGCTGTTCTCCTGTGGCCCATAACAAATTTCCTTAGTGTTTCTATAAATAATAATGTTGTCTTCTCAAAACAGGAAGTCCTGTATCCAGTACAAGGTAACTTGATAGTGGACTTAGAGTCTGCTGAACAAGAAAGTGTTAGTTACAGACCCAAAAAAGTGCAGTTGCTAAGGTACCAGAAATCACAGTCAATTTAAATTTACTTTATACAAATGAAATAGGGCATTGACCAAAAATCTGCACATTTGGAACTTTAATAGGGACAGTTTTCCAAAGCTTAAAGCATTTGCTGGCATAACTGACTGAGGATATGCATTTTAAGTGGGAAGGCGCTGAGAAAAATTAGGAATTGTTCAAGAATATTGTGCTAGTTGTTCCAAACCTCATGATTCCATCAACAAAAAAGGGTTATGTAGAACAACAACGACAACAAAAAAATCCTTAGTTAAACAGAGAAAAAAAAACCATTAAAGAATATACTAAGAATTAAAAAAAGGTCTGATCCAAATGGAGTTAAAAAGAGAGAAGGTATTTTTTTAAACTTGTTAAGAGCCAAAACTGTTCTCTGCCAGGTAAAAGTTGACTGCTAGATACATAAGATAAAATCATGAACGTTGACAGAAAAAGGCAGAAAGGCTGATAAATACTTCTTATTTGTATTTATCTGTGCCCATCTGAAATGCTGGGGTTTGGGACAGGAATGTTATTAGCTGTAACAAAGAGGGATATGAACAATTTGCTAAAATTAAACACTTAGCTTATGCCATGGAAATGTAAATTTATTTCCTGAGGAGTTATCAGAAGCATTATTATTAATTTCTAGCATAACTGTGAGAACGAGGGACTGCTGAAGTCTTGCTATACACTTACTGTCATTTTGTTATCTGTAGATGAACCAAAGGACTATAGAACAGTAGATGTTACTCAAAATGCTGTGGTTGAAATGTTCCAATTTGAAAAAAAAAGAAAAGGAAAAAAAAATCAAACTACAAAATCCAAGCCTGTTCGTCACTGATCATAAGACCCATCAATGAGATTTCTGTTGCACTGGGCTTTTTCATTTTTGTTTTATCAGTCTGTGAGAAGCTGGCAGAGAGCCGGAAGAAGCTGGTTGCAGCCCCTGGCTCTCATGGGTGACTTTAACCACCATAATGAGCAACATGGCAGGGCACAGGCAATCCAACAAGTTTCTGGAGAGTGACAAGGAATATTTCTTGACACTGGGGATCCACAAGCCAACTAGGTGAGATGCGCTGTTAGACAAGCTACTCATTAGCTAACGGGAGGAAATACAGAAGACAATGTTATACCCCTCACAGAAGTGCACATTGATAGGATAAGAGGCAGCAGACAGAAGTTGCAATGAAGGCAGTTCTGATGGATATCAGGAAAGACTTTTCCCAAAAAGGTGGTAAAATATTGGCACAGGCTGCCCTGAAAGGTTGTGGCATCTCTGTTCTTGGAGGTGTTCAAAGCTTGACTGCACTGAGCAACCTGATCCAGATGGACCTGTTTTGAGCAGACTGGGCTACATGACCTTCAGTGATCCAACCTAAATTATGCTGAGTCAATGGTTAAAGTGATTGTTGTGTTGTTTAAACCTACAGAAAAGCAGGGAGAAACAAAATGAATGGGGAATGAATTTTAAAATAAGATCCAGTATAGCAAAGGAACAATGTTATTAATTGTGATTTCTTAAATCTGTAATATCCCTTCAGCATACTTCCTATGTTGTCTCCATAGTAAAGGTAATCAAACATGGGACTAAAATATTGGATGAGACAGCAAACACACTGTTGCTTGGAGTCTTTTAAAATTGGCAAACCATCCCTAATGTAACTGCTGGCAGAAAAATAAATGATCTGTTCTTGGTTGCACTAGGTCTGTGCTGGGTACCTCTGTTCTTGGGATACCTCTTTCATTCTTCCTGCTCATCCTCTATTCTCATGACCAGTGCAGGAACTAGACCATGTAGCTCTCAAAATGTTGGACTTTGTCACGTTGCATATTTAGCTATTTTGCTCAACAATGCTGCAGTCCAGCAGGGTAGAATGAGATGCACTGTTGTCAATCACACAGAAACCACCTGAAGAGAAAGGAAATAGAAGATTCTTCCTGTATTAAGAATATTAGTCTTATTCTTGTACATGTGACTGCTTTCTTATCACCCAGAGGGTCTCTACCTTCACAAGACTGTGATGGGGCCAGTTTGACCCCATCTCCAGGCTGGGGCAGGGAAGTCAAGGTAATCTATTCTATCTTAAATACCAGCTTACATGGCATTTGGGGTACCTACATACTTCAGCTAGTAACACAGCATGTATGTCAAACTAATGACTTTGGCTTTTAATTGACACACTAATGTGGGGATTATAATATGGGGTTATAAATATGGGGTTATAATTACCTTGGAACCAGGGGGAAGATCCAGACCACCCGAAATCTTCAGGAGATGTGACTCAAGGAATTTAATGGCAAGCTCTGAGCATGGTGACAAGTGTCCTGGTTTGAAGAGATAAACATTTATCTCCTACAAGAGGTGCCTGGAGCTTCCTGAGTATATGGATGTTGCAGAGCAAACCATTAGCACTCCAGATCTTGCCCTTGGTGAAATCTCCTAGTTTCAATTTCAGTTTCATAAAGGTACCTAGCAAACTAACCCAGGGCATTAAAGTTTTTCTGACCTGCTGTTACCTGATAGTAGTTTTAATGGTGGTTGTTTAGCCATAGCAGTAAGATAACCCTTTCAAACAAGATGGATGTGTTAGGACACCGTTTGAGTAAAAACACTCCTGGACATATTTACACCAGACACTCAAAGTCAGGTTCAGTGGATTTATTTCCCCTTGTTAAACAAAAATTGTCTCTCTCTTCTCAAGAAAAGCAGCACTGTGGGCAGAAATCTTTAGTGTATAAGGCAAAAACCATCAGCTCAAGCCTGTCTTTGTTCTGTATCAGCTATTATTAGCCAATGAATCCTTCAGCAGTGAAGATTTCCATACATTATGAAACTGAACCAGACCAAATTTGTGGTTTAGGTGCAAAGTCTCTGAATACCATTAAGCACATTACAACCACTTCAGCTCATGCAGACCTTCTGTGTTTTGTTGATCATTCTGCTTTGATTTAGATATAAAGGCTAAACTGATTTGGGGTTCTTGTTCCATTTCATAAGAGCCCACAGATTAGGAGAATATATGTGGCAGTATTTGATCTGGTCAAACTCCGAGGTTTGAAAAATCAGCTGAAACATTTTCTGAGAAGACCTATTTCTTGGCTTTGTTAGATTTCAAGTAATTGGGGCATTTTCTTCCCCTCTCCAAGAAAAGAATTTTCACCATGCAAGCAAGCAAGTCCTTATCTTTTTTCCTAAGGCCTGTATCTTGATATGCTTGCTATATGATAATAACATGATTCCTCAAGGAGTAACATGATAGTTTTCAGCAGAGGAAGTCTATCTGAACTTAGCCAAAATATTGCATTTGGAAAAGTAAGGTGTACATCATTTCTCTAAATGAGACAAATGTAATCAGAATGCAAATAGCTGGCCTTCTTAAACTTCCCTGAAAATTTCATAGACAACTCAGTTCATATGATTTAAAGGTAAGGATTTGCATTTGCAAGACTCAAAGTGGAAAAATGAGTTACATATCATGAGCTTAAGCTTTTCTAACATGAGATTTCTTTAGTTTGATAAACAGGATGTGATGTTTTGAAAGGAACTGGGCAAAAGTGACATTGCCTGATTGTAGAGTAGGAGCTTATTCACCAACAAAAGAGTGCAGAGATTTTGGTGACTGCATTTTTCTCAAGCTGCTGTTTTAATTCCTGTATTCACAACTAGTGCTTTAAGCACTAGTGAAAGAGTGGCATTTTTAAAACACTAATTCCCACCTGCCTGGGTTTCTTCATTGAACTCTGTTGACAAATATCTGCAATGAAATTTAGGAGCAATTTTACATGAAACACTACACTGAAATATCTTGAAAAAACAAATGATGGTGTTCTTACATGTTTTCCCCCTTGCTCTTTTTCATTGCCTTCATGTTCCTCTTCCTGTTTAGATGTGTGGCCACTGGATGATTTTCAAAGGCTCCAGGGCTCAGGCTTTTGCTCGACTCCCACTGATGATGGAGGGCTCAAAGGAAGAATACCAGCAGCTTTGCCTTCTCACTGAGGGTGAGTGTCAGCAAAAGGAAGGGGAACTTGAGTTTTCTGGAGTTTGTCAATAAACCTCTAGGTGAAACTGAAGAATTATGTTTGCACCTCAGGTCAGATCTGCTGAGAAATGCCTGTGAACACCAGTACATTGGAGAAATGTATTCAAGAACATTTCATCCTTGTGAAAATATTACCCTGTTACAATTGCCAAGGTCACTGAGACCCAGAGTGATCTGCTGGTCGCGAAAGTTAAAGATGCCTGGCGGCTACTATAATTAAGTTATGAGCGCTAGGAGAATAGGGGAAGCAATTTTCCCACAAATATTTATTTGAATTTAAAAGTGACTTTAGACATGACCATGCTCAGAAATCCTCTGAGTTCTGGGGTTTTTTTTTCTCCTTGAAAAAATTCAGATGCTGATGCTAGATATGAGTGCCCAGGCCATCCCTGTTTCCACAGCCTTTTGCTTCAGCCCAACTGAAGAACAGGTTTGCATCAAACACAGTGAGCGTTTTGGATACTTGCAACTATCCATTTGCATCTCATGTGCGAAATCCAGGCTATTGCCTGGAACTAACAGATAGATAGAACAAGAAATGTATTTTAAATTCCCACCAGGGCTTGTTGGTGGATTAACGGCCAAAATAAAAGAACAATGACCTTTGGATAAACTGCCTTGATAATCAATAGCTACTTGTTTTCATATCAATGGATGTCTTAGGGGAAAAACTTTAAAATTCACATTGCCTGTCCATTTGGAAATGCTCTTTTGTTTGCTTTAACTTCTGCTTTTTGGATTTCAGTTAATTTTCATTTTTCCCTCCTGAAATGCTGAGTTAGCAAGTTCACAGGCAGGTACATGCAATATCCAAAACCCTACTATCTCTAGGCCACAGCATGAAGTGGAAAAGACATCTTGCTCTACTTCTTTGTCATTCTGATTACATGAAAATCCACAGCACTGAGTGTCAGGGGAATCAGGAGGTGACCACAAAACACAGAGCATGCATACATGCAAAACTGAAGTGCAAGGTATGGCGATACGATAGGTTTTGTGTGGCATATAGGATCGCTGTGCCTCCAGACTAGCTGTTTAACAACTTTCTATTGTTGTCTACAATGGAGAGATATAGAAGTTAAAAAAAAATATACAACAATAAATGGCAAGAACCCTCCAGCTGTGTCTTGTGGTATTTTAACACACACTGTATAAAGAACATTCAGCCTCTTAAAGTACAATTAACCTGCAGCTAGCTGAGGGATTAAACATGACTATTCTCAACTTGAATGACCCTTTCCCCTAAGTCGAGCTGCCCATTTAGCGCCCTTAATAAATACAGGGATAATTTAAACCATGTGGCTGCAAATTGAAAACATGGGCTTTTGAACTATGTATTTTCTTTCTTGTGTTGGAACTCCTCCCTGGAGATAGACTCAAGTCCCATGATCTTGTAAAAGACAAATCTGTGTATCTTTTTTATTAAGTGTTTCACGATATATATTTTTTCAGTTCCATCGCAGTGGATGCATCTGAAAGATGTATTCCGTTGACAGTACACAATACCCTCGAAGACTCTTGATCCATTTATCAACTCAAACTAATAAAAGGAGGATAATATTTCTATGAAAAAGAATGGGTTTTAAAAGCAGCTTGACAGCTTGGTAGAATACATCAATTAAGTGTACAGAGAAATTGGAGGAAAAATGGGGATCTTACTTTCTTTGCCAGCATTAGAATTAATAAAAAAATATTTAATCTGTCCTTCAACAGGAAAAAAATAGAGTTCATTCCCAGCTTGCATACCTTGTGGTTTGAGCTAAGAATGTTGCACTCAAGTCTATATTCAACTACTGGTTTAAATTATAGCCTTTAGAAAATAATCTACCATTCACTTTAATTAATATCAACAATCACAGAGTCAGTTGGAAAAAAAAACCACAACACAACATGTTAATGTGAAATTAAAAATGTTTCTGTCCATTTTTTTTCATAAAAAACATCAAAGAGTCTCATCTATTGGCAGCTTTGGTACCCTGTAACCGTAGGCTTCTTTCATGTTGATCCAAGGAAGGTTCACAACCAGTTTTCTCTAGTCAGTGGCCCATGAGACACATCTGGCCCCATCATTTCATCTGCGGTCGGGAGAGACACAAAGCACTCTGCTAGACTATTTTACCACAAATGCTCTTTAGTACCTTCTTCCCCTGAGACAAAAACGTTGGGCTTGTCTTTCCTACCACTGTTTTGCGATTTATCCCCATGGAAAAAGTAGTGGCTGAGGTTCCTTTCCAGCACTGGGCCAGAGAAGGCACCTTTCAGGATTCGATCTCGGATCCTGTAGGGTGCCTTGGCTGGGCCTTTTCCTGTTTAAACTGGCAATACCGAGGCAAAGAATCCTGTCCTACTGATGCAATATTCTTGCCCTCAGCTGAAAGATCCAGATGTCACTGAAAACATGGTGGTAGCCAATGAAAAAAAGCAAAGGAGGATGTTGTGCTCTGCAGATCTTAAGTGCAAGGACTCGTATGCAGCCGAAATGGTTCAATGTTATGTAGCGGAGAGCAAATCTGGCCTCTGAAGAGTTCAGTGGGCAGGTTTGTGAATCCCCGATTGAGTGCATGTGTTGTGCTTGTCTGTTAGGCTGGTGCCAGGAATCGTTTGTATTAGTTAGAAACTTGTCTTCATATTGTCAGCCTGGAATCTGTGCACAGCCTCTGGATCAACAATGCATCTCTTCTACTGATGATTTGTTGGAACAAACTGAGCAATATTAGGGCACAGTAGACTAAGGGCTTATGTTAAACTATTAGTCTTTGGCTCATAAGGTAAAGCAGTTGCAGAGATGACATTTTGTGAACTACATTCCCCTTGAACAGCAACATTCCTTTTTGTTTTGTTATTCTATCACACTACCACCAGCTCTATAAAGCTCCTCTGCAAAACACAAATCTGCAGCATAGTCTGCCAAAGTGTAGTCAATTGATGGTAATTAGCCAAGCTGAGAAGATTTTTTCAACTGTTCTTCTGTCTTCTAACAATACATTCAATATATTGGGACTGTACTGTTGTGTCAATACTATGACCCCTATCCCTTATCATTGAAAGAGTTGTCCACAAGGTTTTCCTTATATTTCTTTGCATCTTCCCTTTGATGACGGTGTAGGATGAGAAAGGAGAAGTCTATGCCTTCAGATCTTAAGAAGAGTTTGTGCAGGATCTGATACAACCAGTTTTCATTTCTGCAACACCCAGATGCCCTCCAAAGTAATGCAAGTAGCAGTCCTGTTCACCCTTGGGAAGCTAGCAATTGGGATGTTCAGTATTGCTTGTCCAGGTCACTGTGTAGTGCCACAAGTTCAGTGAGAAGTCTGTTATTAGTGTATTGTCAGCTTTCTCAATTTGCTTTTTGAGTTTTCAGAAGGTTGTCCTGGTTTCAGCTGGGATAGAGTTCATTTTCTTCCTAGTAGCTGCTGTAGTGCTGTGTTTTGGATTTAGGATGAGAGTAATGCTGATAGCACACTAGTGTTTTAGTTGTTCCAAATTAGTGCTGACACCAGTCAAGGACTTTTTCAGCTTCCCATGTTCTGCCAGGTGCACAAGAAGCTGGGAGGCGGCACAGCCAGGACAGCTGACCCAAGCTGGCCACAGGGCTATTCTGTACCATATGGCATCACGCTCAGTATGGAAACTGGGGGAGTTGGCCAGGGGGGCAGCGATCGCCACTCAGGGATTGGCTGGGCATTGGTCAGCTGGTGGTGAGCAATTGCATTGTGCATCACTTGTTTTGTATATTATTATCATTATTTTCCCTTCCTTTTCTGTCCTATTAAACTGTCTTTATCTCAACCCACGAATTTTACTTTTTTTTTTCTTTTTTTTTTTCTGATTCTCTCCCCCCTCCCATTGTGGGAGAGAAGGTGGGCAAGCAGCTGTGTGGTGCTTAGCTGTCGACTGGGGTTAAACCATGACAAAGGTGGTAGGGAAGAGGTGCACTGACATTCCTAAATAATGATTTTTTGCAAGGCTCAAAAATGATAACTGGCAATTTTGCTTGAATAACCAGGAATGCAGTTAATACATTTTTCATTTTTTAATGGTTTATTGCTTAAAATTTTATGACTGTACTTTCATGTGCAATGACTTTTGTGAATGTTCCTTGCTTTGTGCATTGCCCTCCAGTCCCATGCCCAATGCCAGTAGACTCCATTTTTCCTCAAGAAGGAAAGTAAAAGAGGTAAATGCATAAGGTGGCTCAGTCCTGCAGCCTGTTCGTTCATACCTTCATGTCTCTAACAGAAGGGTGGCCCCACACAGTTTGCTGGCAGGTGGAATCTCTGCTTACATGTCAGGGTTACGTCATCTCCATGGCATCAGGAAAACTTTGGTATATGATAGCAAGGGACAGGAAGGTTGCATTACCTCTGTCAGAAAGGCTACCAAATGAAAAAAAGCAATGTTGCATACTCTTAAGTTACACATACAATACGGATCGTTCTAGATTGTCGTCCAGCACTTTGCTGAATGGGGCCCTTTCCAAGTTTCTAAAATTGTGGGTTTTCTGTGGGTGCTTTCTCTTGGTCTTGTCTCTGCATTTGTCTTTCTTCTGCTTCAGTGCTGCGTATACACCTGAGAAATACCTACTGTCAGCAAATAAAGAGAGAGATGTGATAACTGCAGTTGATTGGGCATCACCTGCTAGTTACTGAAGTTTAAGTTAATATTTCTATCAAATCCTCCAACTTTGAAATGGAGGTTTGTCTTGATTTAGTTTATTCCTTATGGTATCAAAATGTGGTGACAGCTTAAAAAAGAAAAATAACACACTGCTTCAGGAAGCAAAACCAGAGTACAGCATTTTTAATGGTTTTAATTATATTACAGCACTGTTGCTCTTTTTTCTAACTATTCACTCCTCATATTTTTCTTTTGTTAGTAGCCAGTTGACAAGGGGAAGCTCTTATTCCCTCTTCATATTATTATGTTCAGCTTTGTAAATTCCAGTTGGAAACATTTTGTTTATCAGAGCTATATGAAGAGTTGTTAAGAGGGTCTTCATTAGCTTCAGCTTTTGAAAGACTCATTTGGTTAAAGCAAAAGCATATTGCTCCTCTTTTTCTGTGCTCCTGCATTGATTCTCCTGGTGGAAACGCCTCACATCTGTGCAGGGGAGAGAGATGACATCAGGATCCATGCAAGAAAATCCTGCAGAGTGAAATGTTTCTGTTTATGAGCAGTGGTAACAACGAAATAGCTGAGCAAGAGCCAGAGAAACCCGGCATGCATGGCTGGCATCTCTGCTTTCAGGTCTTACGTGCTGCACTCCAGTGCCAACACCTGTAGGATAATGCTTTCACACTGACCGCGCTGGGCCGAGTGGCATCTGCTGGTCTGAGACTCCAGGGTAAATACAGGGCAGGGAGAAGTAGTTTGGATGGGACCCTGTCTAGGATGGAGGGTCCATGTGCATGAACTTGTGCACAAGGTGTTTCATTGAAAGGGAAACAGTGGTATAATATCATGGCTCCGAGGGAACATTTTGAGCCTGTGTGAAACTTCCAGCCAGCTCCTGTTGGGACCTTCAAAAGGTCTTCTGTCCCTGCAGCCTGTAGAAACCTACCATGGGCTTCAGGCACAGGGAAACCCTGGCAAATATGCAGTACAACGGACAGTCCTGCCAATGTATCTGTGGAAGGAATTGACAAGAAGAGCTTTTTTTTTAAAAAAATCTGATTTTGGGTGAAATCAGCCTAGAACCAAATGAGAGAGGAGGACAGGGAGAATTAGTTTGCCCTTTGCCGGGAAAGCTTGCCATTTTACCACCTCCAGCATGAAAAGTTGCTCTATGCCTGAAATCCTGCCAAGGAAGTGCCAAATGCAAATTATGTATCAAGGTTTGTGTGTAGAGGCCGAGTCTTTAAAGATCGTCTCATCTTTATTTCCTGCATTTTCTGTAGTTCAATGTTTGAAAGAGAAAAGAAAGGGGTAGGAAATGACAGGAATGGGAAAAAAAATAAAAAGAAAAAAGCTTCCATCTTCACAGCTGGTAAATCTATCCTTAGTATGCTTCTGTTCCCTGTGACTGTTTTCTGATTTGGAGCTCAATAGACATACATGATCTTAAAACATTATTTAAAAAATGTCCATGTATATTTTTAATGTGTTTAATCTTCATAGTTGTATCAATGTACAACAAACTCATATGAGTGGTAAAAAAACACGGGGTAGGCTGCCAGGAAACTGGGGACATGTCACCACTGAAAGGTGCCACCATTGACCCGACAAATCTTAAGGGATTGTCTTGATTCACTTGAACTTGCCCCAGTACAATGAAACAGACTGGATGATCTCTTGAGATCCACTCTATCCCTTCACTCTCTGATCTTATTGTGGATTTTCTAGTGGCAGTACAGTGTTTGTTATTATTTTCTGCTGTGCCAAGTAATGCAGCAACCTTTGTGAAATGAAGCTTCTATTTTAATAAGCAGACACCCTGATGGGAACCCAAAAGGCAGCAAGAAGAGGTTTAGAAAACATAACCTACAAGGAAAGGTTGAGAGAATAGGGTTTGTTTTTCTGGAGGAGAAGAGACGAAAGGGGATGTGTTATATTTTCCACAATGCAAACGCTGCAACAAAGAGAACAGTGATTAAAATTGTTTCCTGTGGCTGTTAGGAAAAGGTCAACAGGAATTTAGCTTAATTTGCAGCAAGGAAGATTCGGGTTCCATGTTACAAAGCAACTTTCCAGCTATGAGAGTGGTGAAACACAGCTTGCTTAGGGAGACTGGTGCTCTCCTCCATTCACCTTCAAAGGCAGGTGAGAATAACATCTGTCAGTGGTCATATCCTCCTTATTGCCCCAGGAGTGAGGCAGATCAGATGAAGCTGAGCCTCTTCCAGTCTTTTGTCTATGAAACAACTAGGAGCTGTGGGTGAATTGCTACCACTGCTGACTCCTGGCAGGTTGGCTTTGAACTGGTGCATATGAGAGGTAAAGTCCTCCAAAGTGCTAGGTTTCAGCCACCCCAGCCCTGCTGGCCCAGTGGGTTGAGCATCCTCTCAACGCTCAAAGCATCCTTGGGGGGGGGGCCCACCTAGGTCCCCATGCACCCTGTTCAGACTGATTGCTGGATGCTGCAACGTGCTCAAGTTATCCATTTCAGCTGTGGCCACCCAGATGAGCTGTAGCCAGCCTGCATGGTTTGAACAAAGCAACATCTCCCTTGCTCAGGGATCAGGTAAACACTCAGAGTGACAGCTTCGAGGGAAGTGAAAGAGGTGATGGATGAAGTGAAACCTGACAAAACACCCAGCCTGCTCTCAGCTCAGCAGCACACATCTCAGCGTAGCCCACCTGAAAGCCTCATCCAGCAGGTCCTCAAGCCAGTATCCACCAAAATGCTCAGTGAGACAATCTCCTCTGGTCTCCTGGCTGGGGGCCACCAGGAGTCCCTGGGATGCAGACTATTAGAGCCTGTCTGGGTGTTTCAGGGGATGACTGTATATTCTTGCTCTGTTTTCTCTCCTGAGGAGTGCATTTGGCCACTTCCAGAGATGGGAAGCTAAGTTAGACAGGGTTTTAGTTCAACCAAGTATAACCATACTTTTTTTTTCACCCTGCTCATTTTCAGGACCCTTGTTTTCTCAGAAGGAGCCCCACAGAAGAGCAAAACAAGAGTTTTATCCTGTTCATATCTGGGAGAGGCTGATTCCTCCCCACCTGGCTCCTTCCTGCCAGGTTCATGATTCCCACCTCACCCCCCTGCGACACTACCGCAAGGAGGTATGGCAGCACAGGACATGAGCAGCCAGCTCCTGCTCAGATTGATGGGAAATTCCTCCTTGCTTCCCTAGGAGGAGAGTGAAAGCCATCATGGTGCTGCCTTGGCCAGCTTTCCCTCTTTTGTCATTAAAATTTACTGGAAACACAGCTTATGTACAGATACCAGCTCTTGTGAATCTAGGAGTTATTTCTTCTAATGACCACTTAAGGGAAATACTTGTAACACTGAAAAGCTGAATCCCCATGTTCCCGACAGTAATAAAAGCACCATAAATAGATTTCCTAGTCAGGCACTCCCCTATTTACAGCAATGAACTCCCTGCAACTATTTGAATCCCAATAAACTATTCACTCTGGAAAATGGATTCCCCTAAACACTTGTCAGTAACAATGATCAAGGAATTCAGCTTGATGCCAACCTCCAACACACAGGTCTCAGGCACAGCAGCAGCCTATACCATGCTCCCAGCATGCAAACAGGTCTTGGTCCATATGCAGAAAGGCTGAAACAGCAGGGAGTCATGCTTATCTGGGAGTTAAAGGGCACCCGGGTGTTCATAGGTCCCAGGAACTTCTTTTCCTCAGCATTTCCCAGCTCAGCTGGAAGCTGAATTTCACCCCAAATGATGTCCCAGTGTGTCCTGTTTGAGCCACAGCAGCAGCAAGGAAGGACAAGTAGCCCTCTGAGGAGGTTGCCCCAAGGGGCAAATGTGCCTAACATCTGGAAGCAGTTGCTGACACCCTAATAAAGGGGCTGAAGAAGAGATTTGAGCAGGCAGCAGTGCCTGAAAGGAACAAGGTCCAGGCAGGGGACCCGGGGGGTGAAAGAGGCACGGAGGGAACGCCAGGCTCCATAATGTCTCTGTTGAGAGTACTGATGGTAGCACATCCACTATGGAGCCTGTGTGGAGCTGATCTCAAAGGGGTCTTTGTTACGAGGGTTTTGCAAAACAGCTGTGTATTTTTAAAGTTTTCATTATTAAAATATTTTGCAAAGACTTCTTGCAAAACTGCCCTGTTCTGTAGAAAGAGGCTTGGCAGGCCAGGACGCTGAAATGCCAGACCCAGGTTTCAGCAGGTCCTGCAGCAGCTGACACAGAGCATAGTGGCTAATGACTCTGAGCCATGCCAGCTCTGAATGAAAACTAGAGCTAATTTTAAGCTAATTCTATGCAGAATGTTCCTATTGGTCTGGCCACAGGGAGCTGTCTACAGATCATTTTAGTTTTGTAATTTTCTTTAATGTTTCTATGTCTCATTTTAGAATAGAGCACATCCTGCTTTTCAAGTTCAAAATGTATTCTGAATTAATTTACAAAATAGACGGTATGAAGACCTCACTACAGCTAATGACGAATGTCACCAGTATTTATAATCTGAAGAGTATTTCTTTCTTGCATTCCTTTGCACACTTTGACCTACCTCCTGCAGTAAAAACACATTTTTAGTAGTTCAGTTCAATTTCAAATGGGAAATGAAATCAGAAACCAAACCAGAATACTTTCTGCATTTTATCAAATGTGATTTTGATAAACAGTTAACTTTCCTCAGTTTCATATCTATACTTTTGTAACCTCTTTAACTCCTTCCCCTCTCTCCTCTCCACACCCTGCCAGCTCTGGTTCATTTAAGCTCTAAAATTTTCCAAACTTGTAATGTCAAAACACAAATTTTAGCCCATGCAACAGCTTTCTAATCCTGATAGCCATGGGGGACTGGGTTTTCAAAAGGGGCCAGCTTCACTGCTGGGACAAGACCAGACCCTTCGTATGCTGTAATAGGAACTAACAGAAGAACAATAACAACAATAATAACAAGAAAATTTTGGTCAGTTCCACCCCCCAGCTACTCCCTTGTGGCCCCTGGATATTTACTTCCTGTTCTGTTCCCAAGTTAAGTGCTGAAAACCTTAATGCACCCATGTAACTTCAGACAGAGCATTTTGATGAGCAGGCCACCCTTGCCAAGATTGGGCCCTTTGATTCAATGTGGATACTCTGCTACTGTCTTCTCGGTAAAGGGTGTCTCCGGATGGACAGGCTTTGCCTGTGCAGACTGCACTGGAGGAGACACCCCAGCCGCTTCTTCCTCCGCTCAGTCCCTCCTGTGCACATTCAGGCATGTGACCTGCCATTCCCCTGGAATCATTTCAAGCTGCCGAATCAACAAAACTAGTTCACAAAGTCTTTGACTGAATTTATCCCCTCCTGTTTTTAATAATGTGGCAGGAACAGAACATTATCAAAAAAATGTCTCTGGACCCTTCCTCAGCCCTAATTCTGATTACCGCTGGGATAGCTTTGGGAGTTGGTTCAGAACTGCTCCATGGGCTGGAAAGATGTCATCAGTCTTTCTCCTTTGTCACTGTCCCTTTGGGGATGGCAGCAAAGTGCTCCATCCTGCTATGGCTGCTACTGTGCTCACAGCTAAACAACTGCATGGGCACCTCCCACAGCACCTCAGGTCCTGGGCTACAAGCACAGGGGTGGCAGGTTTTGTACTGGTATTTGGTAGTGCCAAAGCCCCTTCCCATGTCACTCCTCTTTCCTACAAGGAGATGCTTTGAAATTCAGAGGGCTTCATTTTTCCAACATGTCCAAGCTCCTTGTGGCTGACACCATCCATGCCTTCCTCTTGGTCAGATGCCCTTAGAACTCCTGCTCTGTCTCTGCCACCCCACATGTATCGTCTTGTGAGTCTCAGCATGTGACCCCTGCTTCGTGTTGATTTTCCAAGACTTTCCAGAGTCTTTATCAAGCCATACCTTGTTCTTTGTATCTGGATTTCTTCCAAGTTTTGCTCTACTGCCTTGCAGCTCTCTTGACAATATTTCTAGTGGTCTCCCACTGGGACACCAGCCTCCCTCATCTCTTTCAGGCATGAGTTTTCTAGAGTCTCAGACTTCTTGGTTGGTTAATATTCCAGTCTATAGTTTTTATTCCCCAAATACTGTGTGTTGTCATTGCAGTTCAGCTGTATCCTTTGTTTTCTCATCATGAGAAAGCTGTCTTTCACTGTAACTACTACCAGGTAATGCTTTGCTTCCTTTGGGCTTCTCATAGACTGGAAGTTATTTTTGTGTCTTGAATCAATATCTTCAAGGCTATCTCTCTTGAGGTGCTTCTCCTCTAGATCCCTAGGTGCCACTGAGAATTCTCATACAAGAAAGCATTCACTCTGTGCATCTGTTACTTCCTTTTTGAGACTTGGAGAGGGGTGCCCTTTTCTGCTATCTTTTCCCTTGTGCCACTTTGGAAGTGTGGTCATTTCATGCATATATGAAACTTGATCATGGTCCTTAATACATGTAGCTGACTATGGGACTTTCCATGACACTAGGGGCAAGTGTCAAGGTTGGCTTGAGCACATATACAAGGAACAAAGCCCACCACCTAGTGGATTTACTACCTCTGATTTTCTTCTTTCTTTGGTACAAGCAAGTAGTTGCTGTGAGCAGTTTTCTCACTGGCATTGGTAACTGCATTCAGCTAATTTTCGTACTGGGACTAGATTGGGCCTTTATGCTGAGTCAGGCTAAAATGACCAGTTTTCTCCTCCATGTTGTCCTGTCCGTAAAGCCCTCCTGGTTCCATATTGCACTGCCTGTACAGCTCACGTTAAACTTCTGTGACTTCAAAGAAGTGGTTTCAAGGCAGGTGAGGTGTATCTCGACTCTGAGACAGTTAGTCCAATGACAGCCTAGACCTGAAGCAATGCTGGCACAGTGGTCAGGAGCAATAATTTTGCCCCTGGAAAGTGCAAGTTGCTCAAAGTAATTTTACTCTGATTTAGGTAGTGAAGGTGAAGGTGTGGCAGCAGGGAACTGCTGTCTGAATAATTCAAGTCCCTGAAGGGTTTCTGCAGCTGATGCTTCAACCTCTACTCTTCCTGATATTACCCAGGCTACCTACAGTGTATGCACCCATGCTAGAGTCACCCCATCTAGGATAATCCTGCTGTGGTTCAGCCTCAGCTTTTGAATGCTGAGTCAGGAATTAATTTGTGGCAAGGCACTAGGGCTCACGTTGTGCATTGTGGTCTTTATGCCCTTAAACCTCTACAGGAGCACCCTGGCACAGCACCTTTCTTCTTCCTGTTGCGTCTAGTCCTTCTCAAAATGCTTGTTTGCAGTTGTCTTAACAACCCAGGGAGATGAGGGTATGTTCTCATCAGGGAGGCACCGGTCAGGGACCTGTTTCAAAAGTCCCTTCAGGACTCAGCCCTGGGAAGAAATATGGCTTTTGCAAATGTTAAAGGAGTTTGAGTTCCCCTTCCTTGCACAGCCCCGCAAGCCGAAGCACCTTGACATTTCAAGCTGCAAGATGTGCTAAAGGCAGCTCCTTCCTCACCCTGACCTGGACACTCTTTTTCAGCTTTAAACCTGCAGCCCCTTGGAGCTGGTAACACTTCTTGCAGGGTTGCCTCTTCCAGCTCTTCATTTAAACTGACTGAAGAGAAAGTGGCTCCCTCCAGAGAGGCCACCCGAGGAAGTGCACTGCGTCCTCCCTGGAAGCCCAGGGAGCCAAGGGGCGGTTAAAGCGGTGCATGACCAAACCACACCTCTCCCCTCGCCTGGCTTTGTTCAGTCTGTGCCAACTGCGGGCACCGAGGTGGTGGGCAGCTTGCCACTCTCCAGATGGACTTGCTGCCTCTAGTTTTCTTCTTTTTTTTTTTTTTTTTTTTTTTTTTTTTTTTCTTTTCCTTGCTGCAGGCTAAATCCTGATCCCAGGGAAATCAGTGGCAAAACACTCAATCTGTTTCTTAGGGACCTAGGTTTGGCCCTGTATAAATGAGTTGGGGTAAAATGGCAAATGGGTTGTGGTGGAATATTTCTACCATGGCAGACAGGTGAAAATTTGAATCATCTCCTCTAATTTTGGCTGCTGTAGGAGCAGAACTAACACCAAATCCCCTGAATGCTGACTGAATTATCCATGCTTTTAAGATGGTACTGAAGCACCCAAATACATCTTTTCCCCTCAGAGTTTGTATGCAGCCCGACATGTTAAGGTCAAGATCTGCGTTCCAGAAAGAAGCAGATGGTCTCCTGAGTGATGTGTTTTCACTCACTGAGCATGAATATGAAAAAGCCTTCTTATTTTCCAAGCATATGAAAGTCAGTAATGTAGAACAGTCTCAGGGAATCTTAATATGTGAATAAACATGTGTGTTGCAAGAGTTTATTTTGGTCTTTGTTCTCACTGTGGATTCCTAAGATTAAATGATACCCGAATACTATATATCATTGTTTTTATTAACTTGGTTCAAACGTCAGAGCCATGCCAAAAGGCTGTTTCAATTTGTGTAGACTTATAATAATTCTGACCTTCATAATGAACTAAACAAAAGCAATTCTGGAGTCAGTAAATGTTCACTTTGCAGAAGTCTCTATATATTACAAATACCAAATACATCAGGGATATTCAGAAGTGTTTATGGTGTCGCAGAGCTGTATTGTTGAGGGAATGGGATTAAGACAATCACTGCAAACTCTCTGTATAACAAATTATGTTGAGTTTTAAAGCCTGATCATGCTCTCTCACCACTTCATGCAGCCGTTAGCCAAGAGCCTTAGGCAAAGGCACCAGCTAAGGACCATCCCCATCCTTTATGTCCCACAAAGCACATCACACCATGTCCAGGCATGTTGCCTTTCTTCCTCCATCCCCCACCCATGTAGGAAGGGGGGAACCAGTGGGACACCTCACCCCATCACCTGCCATGTGGGGACCCTGGACACATCATTTGGTCCAAGCATGGGCAGAGTCAGCTGGGTGGTTTCTCTGAATCCAGGCTGCATAGAGAGGCCAATATCTGCTCTTTCTTCCCGAAATAGTTGTGTTTAAGAGGGCAGAGAGGAACGTCAAAATGTTTTTAATAACCAACACAACATCTGGAGTGCCTGTTTCAAGTCTTATCGAGCCAGTGGAAAGAGACCCATGGATTTCAGGGAGATTTGGATCAGACTCTCAAATCGCTTGTATGTCTAAGAGGGGTACAAAGTAGAAAATCAGGGAAATGGCTCTTAAGCATTTTTCCCCCTAATCCTTCACCTGTACCAGCTGTTGGAAAACATCTTGCCAAACATCCTCTCTCATCATGCTCACTACAGAAATTTCCTGAGCTTGTCCAGCCAACCAAAACATTAATTTCTACTAAGACACACACAACCCCCCACCTTTCTCGCCAGCTCAAGTAACATTAAACGTTTTATTCAAACACAGAAAAACACGGAGATTCAGAGCTGAGGCTGCTGCTTCTCTATGAGCTCTGTGTATTTTTAATGTTTCTGGCTAAAGATGTGAGGTAAGGAAGAAGTGGAAGTGAGAACAGTGAATTCCATGTTGAAAGAGTCATATGCAGGTTTTTAACAGCATTTTTAAGTGCACCTGAAGAATTTGCAGTTGCATCCATTTTGTACGCAGAAAATTGCATGGTTATACAACTTCTTTGTGCACAACAAAGAAGTAACTGCGAATGCCTGTATAAAATGTCATCTCTCTGTTCATTTACCCACTTGCCAAATGCAAATAGACATGCCTGCAAGTTCTGCAAAAGGGCTGTGTGGGAGTCTGTGTTGAAAATATGCCCTTTCATGGTCTTTAGGTGTTTCCTCAGTTTGTTCTTGTCTGCTTATTTCCCCGCCCCAACATCTAAGCCATGTAACAAGGGTAAAAGAAACCCTCTGACAGTCTGAGGCACCCCCATAATCAACAGTTCATTGGTTCTTAAGAGCATTAAAGCCCAGAAATGAATGCTGCAAGAAACTTTATCTGGGAGCTGACTGACTGATGGACGGAGCAAACCACAATGGTAGGCATTTAAAAACCCAGCTGGCTGTGCCACACTTGCGCTTTTGAGTGTGAGCAGAATGCATTGTACCTCCCCTGAAAAGTCTTACAGCACAGTCGTTTCTTTATGAATTTTGATAACCGCGTTGCACACCATGCATTTTAAATCCCCCAAGACACTAACCCACCAATTGCCTGCAATTTTTTTAATGTGGATTTTTTTCCGAGTGAGATAAACATTTATAGTTGCCAGCATACACTAACACTATTGGCTGAAAATGGATGTTAAAACACTGTTGTGCTTTGAAATAGAAGAAAAAATCCTTTTAAAATCACAAATTTCTCTTTTGCTTGTTTTTTTTGAGGTTGTTGTTAGATCTGTACCCTAAGCCTACTTTTAACCTCTTTTGACTCAAAGCTTATTTGTTTCTTAAGAAAATAGGTCCCCAGAGACTTTATTTGTCCAGTATGTGCATTGTAACAGAGGCCACAATGTATGGGGTTAGCAGAAAGATATTGCTGGTCATCTTTTTTTTTTATTCTTGTTCTGACTCACTTGTGATTTGGGGGAAATGTTTTTTTCCAATTAAGACTTATTTCACCCCATTCTTAGTAAAATGACCTTAACCCAGTGATTATGACAGCAGCTTGACCCACCAGACCATTGAATGCATCTCCCAGGCTTGCAATGTCCCTGTGCAGAGCCTCAGACCCTCTAGCACTGACCCCAGCTCCCTGTATCACAAAGAGGCGGAGCTGGGTGTTAAAGGATGGGACTCTCAGAAACCAGTATGTTGAAGGAGATGGTATACCATGGAAGACTCTAAGGCTTGTGTTTTGGATCATTCCAATGCAGAATTCTCCTGCTCCGAGGTAATTACTGAGAGGCAATTTTGAGATTCAGAATCTGTGGTTTGAGTGTCCCCTGGGAAAGGCATCTGACCCCATTTGTAGGCTGGGGGGACCATCCCTCTGCTGTCAGCTGGGCTTAGTCACATCTCAGATACTGCCACAAACCTTTGAAAAGCCTACAGTTATGGACATGCCATGGTTCAGTTTGTTTCTGTGTGACACCTCTTTAGCATTAGGAAAGCGTTTCCTGATCTCTAACCTCAGTCTTCCTTTCTTTAATTTGTGCCTATCCCTTGTCTTCCTATGTGCCATGGCAGAAAGTCCTCTCTTCTCAAGCAACCCTATTATTTTAGTCGTCATCTTCTACATTGTGTTTCTAGGTTTCTAGTGAGACCTTTTGCTGTTCTTTCAATGTAGTACAACTCAACCATATCTTTCCTGGAGAACAGTGTCCCAGAGTGCACACAGATATTCACAGTCACTTTTTAGAGCTGAAAATTGATGTCGCGCAGGGTGCAATTCTGCTTGTACATTGCCAGTCTGGGGCTTCCCTCTTCTGCAAAAACATAAAGTTGCTGTTCAGCTTGTGATCCACTACAGCATCTAGATGGTTTTCTGCAGAACTGCTCTCCAGGTGGCTGCTCTGCATCCTGTCGTATATGGCTGGTTATTCCTGGTGAGATACAGAATCTATAAGCTTGTCTCTAGATTAGCATGTTTTTCTGTTAGACCTTAAAAACACTGGTTTGCCAAGATCATTTTGAATTCTAATCCTGTCCTCCAAACTCCTGACAGTCCCTCCCTGCTGGCTGCCATCTGTATATCCTCTCTGTTCCATCGTCTGGGGCATGAATAAAAATATTGAACATAACTAAACCTGGGAGAGGCTGTGCCACACCTAGCCCATATGTCCTTCCACTTTGAGTGGCAACACAATATTCTCTGGGTACAGCCTTCCTGCCCCACCATGTCTTATTCTGGGTTACACCTCCCAAAGCTGACGTCAATGACTGTTTTCCTCATCATGGACAAAAGCCAGATTAACATGAAAGGCTGTTATTCAACTGCTTTATTTTCTCCATGTTTGTGTTTACTAGTATTAAATCATTATTTGTTATAATCATTTCTGAGAGGAATAATCCAGTAGGTGCATAATTTGCATAATCTTCCTCATTTTCCATTTTAGAGGTAGATGTGACATTTGTCCTTTCCTACTCTCCTGCCTTAGCCAAGACAATCTCTTTCTGCAAGAAATGCAGAATAGTGCATAACAGGAATATTAATGCAAATACATTCATACAAAACTTCCAGATGTATCTGAGATCTTGAAGTATATTTTTGGGGAACCTGAACTTTTTTTTTTTTTTTTTTTTAATCTATTCTCTTGGGACCTACATTCCTGACATCTCCTATTGTTTTCTGCTGTTGCTCCTCCTCCCTGCTGTCCCATGGTCATTCTGTCATGCTCTGCCTCCAGGGGTTGTCTGAGCAGGTAGCCTCTTCCCCTTTGTAACATTGTGTCTTCAGAGCTGGAGGTTCCTGTCACTTCTCTAAAAGTACTGTCAAACCAGCCTTCCTGGTCTGAAGGTCCAAAGTAGCGCTGCGCTATGACAGCCGTTGTGCAATTTTCTCTTTTTATCACCCCCTAAGAACCCTCCTCAGGTTGATCTCCTATGGTGTCCCTCAGGTTGATCTCCTATGGTGTAAACCTTAGAGCAAATGAGTATTTTAGTGTATAACGCAGTATGATTTTTGGTACCCCCTTGGCCCTGGGGGAGAGCAGGGGACCAGGCAGCCCTCCCAGTAACAATGGCAGCAAAGAGGGGCTGAGCGCTGGGCTTGGTAACTCCTCCTCTGTGGAAGGAAGCTGGAATTTTGGGCTTGTTAAATTGCCCTGTCATTATAAAGGCACTGTAGTGACTCGGATCTAAAACCTACCCAGGCAGATTAGGAATGTGTCAGATGCTGAACCCCTCAAAAGTGCTAATACCTTGCTGCCCTTTTATGTGGTTTAAGTCCTGCATTTGTTTTGGAGCCAACAGACAGTGCCAGGAAAGAAGACGAAGCAACCTTTGCCAGTCCTCCCTTTGTAAACCTTCATTGCACAGTGGGAAGCAGGAGAATTTACTTTAACTAAAGCCAAGTCAGTGGTTTAATCTTTGTAAACATGTCTTAAGTGCTCTGCCTCTTATCTTTATGCCATGGCTTTTGTACCAAAAAGAATGGGTATAAAAGCTGTTCAGCCAGAAACATCACAGTTCTGACACGAAAACTGGTCATTAATCACTTTTCTGTGGAGCTCTGTGTGTGCACGTGCGTGTGTGTGTCTGTGTGTGTTTGTGCTCCTGTGTTGTTGACCCAGCTACTGGTGGCCTACATTGCAAACACAGGCTGCTCCTGCAAGTGCCAGCATACACACACACAAAACCAAAAGAAAGAAAGGATTAAAGAGTTAAAAGGGAAAAAATCCTTGTACAACAAAATCTGAATTCTTTTGGATTGTTTGGAAAAGTCTTCCAAGGAGGAAAATGTCTTGCAGACACTGAGGATGTTGCAAGCTGAACTCAAGAGTACAAAATGATCTAGAACTCTGTATGTGTGCATGTGCATGTGTGTGTGTGTAAATCAGAGAAATATTTTAAAATGTTCTTTTAAAAAATGAAATCATCATGCAAGTTTGGTTGCTACCTTTTTCAGCCTTTGTGGAGTAGGTTAGCATTGTGGATTCTAGGAGTGTACTAAAGACAGATGTGAGAAACAGTAGTTTCTATTGAAAGGCTCAGCTTTTCATCTAAGACTGTCAGAAAAATATTTCCTCCCTATTATATGCAGATATAGTTCATATTTAATTTTCACAAAGCAGGATAGCCTCTTCTATCATACTTCTCTCCCCACCACAGCACAAAGAATGTAACACAGATATGAGAAAATTTGAGGCACAAAATAATACCACTTTTTGCATGTATCACTGAGTAAATGGACTTCTAAAATGCAACTGAGAGAATGACATGTAATGTTGGTGGACCAGAAAAAGCTAACAGTGAATCCCTTAGACATAAACTGAGCTCCAAGACCTGCTCTTCCTACATTTGTATAAGGCAGTTATATTTACTTCATCTCTCCATGCTATTCAGATGCAGGCACTCAGGGGATGTTTTGTTAGGTGCTGTGTTTACAAACAGGTGCATCTTTCTTTTAAATCCTTTTTGTTATGTTGATAACAATAAAGGGCAAATTTGGTGCACTGTGCATTAAAACCACATTTTACCCAGAAGCTTTGTGATGTACCTGCAGCCAGTCCATTTTGGTTTTGACATCAGAGGGGATCCCTTTGTGCAAATGAGGAGCGTGTGCATCCTCTGAATCCCTGCTGAAGGAGGGTACTACATGATGGTGATGTGTCAGGGGCTGCTGAAAGTGCTATTTCTATTGAAGTCTGTAATGGGACTTTGGCTCCCAGAAGGGTCAGCAGGAGGTTTCCTCAGAATATAGTTAGCTGGAAAAA